>ML787199.1:529915-548879 GCA_009831015.1 Picea engelmannii
TAAAGCTCGAAAGGCAGGGGGGGTCTGGATTCCAATATGCCCCGTTGATCAGAGCGCACAGATCCCAGCCGTTCAAAATTGATTCTCGTTTAACACAGACACATCGCGCCCAAAACTTAGGACAAGTGGGTTTTAACCCATTCTTTTGTATTCTCACCCTCTTACAAGAAATATCACTAACAGGTGCTAGATTGATATTTTATTTTATCTTGTTGAAATATTTTTCCTTATTCTTTCCCCACTGGGAACTCTTATGATTGGTTATTATGGCACATGGTGGTGTAGATATTGTTGAAAAGATGCTATGAAATTATGTAGGTACTATGATTCCCCCAAAAATATCCTAACTTCAATGACATTAGTTGGAATTGAGCATTTCATGATAACCTCCATCTTTGAGTGATCTATCTTGAGTTCCTTTCCACTGATCACATATCCCAAATACACCAACGATTACTGAGAAAAATCACATTTATTGAGGTTAGTTAGTAGCTGATGATTTTTTAGAGTCTCTAACACCTGCATGAGATGTGAGATGTGCTCCTCCTAGATAGAGATATAAACCAATATGTCATTGAATTACACTATTACAATGAATCTAAATAGTTGTGCAATACATAATTCATCAAACACATAAATGTAGCTATTGCATTACATAAACAAAAATGCATGACCAACCATTGATATGGACTTAGACATATATTGAAGGATATCTTCTAGGTGTATTTTTCTTTAATACATACTGTAACAAACCTGACCCCTGAGTATCTTTCCTTGGGATGGGGCATCAAAATTTCTCTCTCCTTAACATCTCATATCCTCTGTTCGAGGTATTTATCCTCTTCTAGTCACCCACATCATTCTAATGACTACTACTAGGCTCAAATCTGAGCTTCGAGTTACAAGTTATGGATTCCCAAAGTTCTTCGGGCGTTCATTGGTTGAGGGCCACATGGCACACACGTGGATCCACCTCACACTTGCTGTTTCTAAGTTCCTTCCTCCATGGTGGAATAGTTGGAACCATCCACCGTCCAATCCCATGAATGGAATCAACCTTCATCTAACACATAAGTGTCTAATATGCAAGCCAATAAGAACTTTGACACTTCGGTGCTGAATGCCTCCTTACCGTCTATGCACTAGACCTTCCAAAGTCCTGAACTCCCAAAGTTCTGTAAACTTTCCACATGGGTCCAACCTTAGAGCCTTTTGGTCTCGCTCTAATTCTACACCCCAAATCCTGCAAAGTCCCAAAGTTCCAGATTCCTGGAATCCCGGTCACTTCACCAACCACTTTAGCTAGGCATGCATGTACCATGGGATGACACGTAGAAGGGATAGGGGTGACACATGTCATGTTCCAATAGGCATATAGGGTCCACGATAAGCATAGATTGAGCTGACATGTGGCACATCGATCGTGGGTCCATGTCACCCTGGTGATGTAGGATTTCCACATCACACCAGAATGACAACCTTCTAACATCCCTCAAATATCACGGTTGAGATCCAGCCACGTAGATCCATAGATCCATGACTAGAGTTACTTTGTGACTTTGGCCTTCATGAGTTTTATGATGCAAACTCCTCTTTTTTCCCAAAGTTGGTCAACACTGGGATGACCATAGTCCAGATGTGATGGTTAGGAAAAGTACCAAAGTGTCCTCGAATCGATGACTCTCATTACTTTGGGATTTGAAGCTTTTCGACACACCACTCCTCCAATTCCCTGGAGTGCCCAGTCTCTGAACTAAAGTATCTATCACCACATGTTCCCTGTATATCGACGACTGTGAGGAATCCTGAAGAACTCGAGGATCAATTATCCTCATTACTTCATGACTTCGGCCTTCGGGGGTTTTGGTGTCACAACACCCCTATCCTCCCTAAGTGGTCAATGCTGAACTGACTACATCGTAAATCCAATGTCGAGGATAGGACCCAAAGGATCCCCAGATTTATGATCCTAGTCACTTCGTGACTCCGACCTTTGGGGATTTTGGCGTTACTGCCACTCCATTGTCCCGAAGTAGGACTTCACCGAAGTATCTTGTGTGGGTCCCTCCTCCTAAAGGATCGAATGGTAGGAGGGATCCTGACGATCTCCACCAAATATATGACTCTCCTTTACTTCATAACTTCAAGGTTTGAGGAGTTTGATGCCTATGGCATATCCATTCTCCCAAAGTGGTACTTTGCCGAAGTCACCTCGGTGTAGATTCAACGATTGAAGGAACCCCTAAACATTTTCGATCGGTGGATCGTGCTGCTTCATGATCTGGAGTTGGATCATGGTTCAGTCGGTAAGACAGGTTCATCCAACCAATAGGAAAACCATCCATTGCCATTCAACTTGCCAGTAATCGAAACTCCCAGTTACCTTCGACCATTTGATGACTAGTAGGGTCAACAATACCCCAAAGTCCCGGACTTTCGAAGTTCTGAATCTAGAAGGAATTAGCTCCCTTAGTCTTAGCACAGGGTTCCTGGGTGTTGGTCATATGGGTCCTCCCGAATGGATCTTGTCCGCTCGTCTTCCAAATAAAAATATTTCCCCTTCAAGGCTTGAACCTCACTATCTTTCCCAATATTTATCATGAAATGGTTAAGGAATTGGGCACGAAAATCCTAGTCACACAACAAGGAGTCTGAAAGAGATATCCTCTTCATATGGACAAGGTCAAAATGACACGATATCTCCTATTTTGACCGTCCAACAGGATTATGTTCCAATATGCCTCAAGGGATAAGCTAGGGCATTCAAACTATCAATCATAAGTATGAGTTCACAAGGGAATAAATGCATACACATATCATGACCATTCAATACATAGACCATTCTTAGATGTATAAATACATACATTCATTCATTATTCAATTTCAAACACAAAATATGGAAATACTTATCAGAACCAAAGGACGTGATGCGACTGCTGAAAGGGGTGCCCGTTTCCACCCAACCATAGGCTTAGTTGCTCCTAATGGATTTACCACTGGCCACCCCTGAGCTAGGCCATGATGCTTTGAGATTAAATATTTTCTTTCGGCTCAACGAAAGTTAGGGACGAAGGTTACTCTCCTTCTCCCGACTCAGTAATGGATAGGAACGAAGGTTACTCTCCTTCTCTCAGCTCGATAATATATAGGGACAAAGGTTACTCTCCTTCTCCTAGCCCAGTAATGGATAGGGATGAAGGTTACTCTCCTCCTGTGATCATAACACACTCCTTTTTCAGTTCTTCCTCGAACTTGAGCTTAGTCTCTCGTCTCTGCTCTCTTCGCAGGTCTTTCTCTGCCCACCACATATTCCTTTCTTTCCTTCCTCATCAAGATTGTGTGTAGCACAAATTCCTAGTCCATGGTCAACTATGGAATCCTTACATATGGGTGGTCTGTTCCATCCCCTCATTAACTCTTGAGGAGGTCTTCCCACCTACCAACCTGACTGTAATTCATTCCCGGGTTAGAGGGTTGTTATGATCCCAAGAAATTAAATCCAACATATTGCTGGTTTGGTGAAGGTTAATGAAACCATTCTTGGTCCCCTTCACCATCTCTTTCATAAAATTCGTGGTCTCTCTTAGCACACCCCCCTTCCAACAGTCATGCAACACTTATCCATTTTATAGTAAATAATTTTTTTTACGTTTATCGACCTTTTATACAAAGGTCCATCAAATCAAACATTCACACATATTGAGTTTTCCATAGTCTCTTGGCCAATATAGTTATATTTACAAGCTAGGGGAAACAGGGTGTTACACATACCTGATGGTATCCCGATTTGAGATCCAACTTGATCAAACACTTGACTTGCTACAACTTATCTAACAAATCATCAATCCTGGGTAGAGGGAACTAGTTCTTGAGTGTGATCTTGTTCATATATATATAGTCTATACACATTCAAACAATCTCATCCTTTTTGGGTACTATGATGATAGGTGACTCATAAGGTGAGGTTCTTGGTCGAATAACTCTTTGTTCCAACAACCACTATAAATGTTTCTTTTACTTCATATAGTTCTAGAATAAACTATCTATACAACCCAATATTAGGTAATGGGGAGTCAAGAAGCAACAATATCTCATGCTCCACTTCCCTCTTAGGTGGCATCCCTTTAATCTCTTGGAACACTTCCATTCATTCCTACAAAAACTCCCCCAATTTCTGTTTATGCTCTTTTGTACATCCTTCCATGGATGTCTTTACTCTTACTGATTCCTCCACTAGTTGAGTCTCTCTTAAGAAAAACAAATCATAGTTGTTACTAGAATTTATTAACATTTTAT
Source organism: Picea engelmannii (assembly GCA_009831015.1). Classification (NCBI taxonomy): domain Eukaryota; kingdom Viridiplantae; phylum Streptophyta; class Pinopsida; order Pinales; family Pinaceae; genus Picea; species Picea engelmannii. The sequence goes on from ML787199.1 coordinate 534,212, forward strand.
CTTGGTTAGCACGTACAAGGGAGATATTTGAATTGCCTTCATGTGCATTGATGATGTATGAATTCCCATCCTTGATAAGGAAATATCAGTTTTCTCTCCACATGAATATCACATCCATTATATACATGTAGGGACTTGCAAACACTACACCACACACATCAATGGGTACTACATCTAATTCCACTTCATAAATAAAATCTTCACTTATAACAAACTTTATCTTACACTATTTAGTGAATCTAAATTATGCATCCTTATTCACCCATCCCAATGGATATGGGCTTGGATGATCATGAACCTCCAACCCAAGCTTACTGACCAAATCATCTACTATGAGATTGGCATGAGAACTAGAATTGAATAGAGCATCTACCTTGGTCGTCTTGACATGGATATTAATATGGAAATTTTTTGTCATCTCCTTCTCTTCCTTATGATGAAGACTACTCAGATTCAATTGCTATTGTACTAACGTGCAAACAATATTCTCATCCATATCCGATATTCGCTCTACCGTGTTGCTTGAATTCTTGCATGGTAGGTTTTTCTTCTTCAAATCTAGTTGTCAATTGTGTAGATCTCTTGGATTGTGTTGGATGTAGCTCTCCAAATAGGATTCGTCCAAAAATATGAGAATAAGACATTATTTTCCAACTCCCGAATCGTCAATAAGCAATATCTTGAATAAGTAATCATACTCAATAGTCATAAATAATTACAAGGAGCTACCAAAAACTTAACATTCTTGACATTTGATTTTCTACAAGGATTCAACAAGCCATTGTTGTTGTAAGAAATCCATTAGGATTCCAGTATGATGATGTTGTATATTATTATCTTCCATTTGTTTGAAATGGAATAGGGCATGCTACCAAGGATTGGTTCCTCTGATGTTCATTTCTCAACTTAGTGAGAATGTATTTATGTTAAGGCCATGGGATTTATCCCTACTTCCCCTCGAGTTAGCACTGCTATTTTCTGTAATGTAGCGACCACTTTATTTCTTTATTTTGTAAAGAGCTTCCTTTTGCAAGTCTGGGTTTGTATTTCTTACAACCATGTGACTGTGGATGTTCTTCTCTAGGCGATGGATACGTTTCTGCCTGGAAATGTCGTATTTATTATTGGAAATATGGATCTCAGGTACTTGTTTGAAAAGCTTCATCAGAGATCACATAATGCACATCTGATACTCTCCATGGAAATGAATTTGACTTGGATTCAAATGGTGAAGTATCAAAATATCTACACTCTAGAAATTCTTAGTGAGACCATGGTAGATTCAATATTTTAGTTTAATTTTGTAAGTGTTAATTTTTTTAGACTCTTTCTAGAGTAGAGGGAATGGGGGTGGGTAAAGTATAGAAGCTCCTAGAATGAATTTGGTGAGAAGCTTGGTAAGTTTGATTTTTCCCTTGGAATTTATGGAATTTGAGAGAGAGGAGAATCGATAAGTGTAGTAGGTGCAAATGTCAGGACTTTGGAAATTTGCAAGATAGGTTGGGGCACATGTAAAAGTTCATATGGTTTTTAAACCATGATTCAATTGTTTTCTTGTATAAAGTGTTGTAGGCATGGGACATTATGGCATTTTTCACACTAGGTTTTGGAAGGACCTTAGATAAAAAATAAGAGATACTGTTTCCATTGAATGAAGCCCAACATTAGTATTATTGGCTTGATATTACTAGTATGAAAATTATTGTTATTATAGTGAATTTAGAGGGAAATTGGTGGAATTTTTGTCTTAAATTTCAATTGAAAGGATTTATGATTGCATTTTGGAACATATCTATGTATTGGTTGGTTTATGAGAATCATTGAAGGAAGAAGTTTGAAATGATATTGCATGACTAAGTTATCAATATAAAAGGATCGTTTAGAATATATAAGATGGATTCAATTGAGTGTTGAATTGTAGTATTTGATAGTCACTAGATAGTCTTGCTCTGAGGACATCGCCTCTTGAAGAGGGAAATATAAGAGCTTGAACATATGGTTTTTTTTAAAGGAATAAGTGTGTTGTTTCCATCTCGTTACTTGAAACTTTTCTAGAGAATTGGTTGCATATGTGCCAATAATGATCGAGCAAAACATTATTATTTCTAGGTTGACATTTTGACTTATTTACTTAATAGAGAATTTCATTTGCATGTGAATGGTTGAATGATGAAGTTTCTAGGTCTTTGCATGATTCAAACTAATTTAATGCTCACATGCACAGAAATCATGATCTAGAAAATATAAAATGGATTGACTATGCATATCCTATAAAATGTTGAAGGAAGAAGAATTGATAACCAAGAAACAATTGGAATTGGGGTGATCACATGGAAAACGATATTTGTTGAGCTATCTTGGGCCAACAAACTTAACCAAACTAATCCATGCACTTAGCAATTGGAAGCTCACTTGGTATCGCATTTGAGTTTTGCAGTATATTGTTTAAATGTGACATGGGATCACATCAAATCCCTCTGGTATTTATTGGTTACTATGTTTTAATATAAATTATTTTATGGTTTAAGTTTGGAACATGCATGTAATATTAAACTTCCTAGCATGATTGAATTTACTTATCCTTGGCGATTATTGGAGTGATTTGGAAACTGAGAAATGAAAGTGTATGCCATAATTTTTTTTGTCCTTTGTGATGATAGTCTAATAGGGAATTGATGATTATTTTGGACAATCAAACACCTACTACTTGGCCTCCCTATACTATGTACCTTCCCTAAAATTTGACAAAGCATGGTCATGGTGGTTATTATGGGTATTTCTAGCATTGGTTATTTACCTGGGTTATTTGACTGTAAGAATTTGTAGTTGGATACAACATTCATTGATGTGACAATGTTGATATTGATTGTGCTATGAACTGTTTGCCTCTTGTCCATTACAAATTTGTGTTAATGGAATAAGGTTTTATTGCTAATATATCCCAATGGATATTCCATCTATATGTATTCTCCCAATTGTGTTGCTATGAAAAAGTGTTGTGTACTTTGAGATTACAGGGATTTAGGTTTTTGTGTTTACTCTAGGGATTATTGGTTACCTAACCTTATCTTTTGTACCTTCCAAAACACCCTCTTCTAGACTAGTATAAAACCACCTGAGTGAGTACAACAGGAAGTGAAAGTCCAGATCACAACATCGGGGAAGCGTGAGTACTCTCTAGCCATCAGTCATGACTTTTGAAACTAGGCTTAAAGCCTACCAGTCTTCTGAAGCCCCCAAGGATCGATACCTCATCTACCTAGGAATGCATCTAGATCGGTACTCATGTACACTAGGCATATCGAAAGGTTATCCTAAACTCCCTCCTCAACAACCAGGTAGAGCTCCAGGCATCGAAGTCTAATCCCACAACACCACCGATGAGAAATGCTCCAACCACTCTTCGAGACTTCAGTATCACAATTCCAAGACAAGGCATAAGATTTATTGGCGTAAGAAGTAGATTGAGTTGTCCTAAAATCATAATATGTTACTTGTAATATTCTCCTTTGTATTTATGGGCTCCCACGTGATCATCAAATAAACCGGCCCTCTCGGCCCACATTCACGGACCCTCGGTCCACCAGTGGATAACGTGACAGTCACCACCTCACAACATGAAATCGATGCATTAGTTATTATATCAACATTTCACAGAAAGAACCCACATGCTAACTCTCACATGTCATCATGAAAATACAATATCCTTGTCATATCTACTTAATTTGACAAATAAATTACATATTAAATTAATGATTGTAATAAAAACAACCACAATGAAAATGAATTTACTTACTAATTTCTACTTGAACACCATTATATTGTGGTTTTTCTCCATCAATAATATATGATGCTCGTTCTTCATCCTAGAAGCATTTCCCATCTTCTTTTCCCACAAGAAAACACTTCACTTCTCCTCATCTACCTCTTCCCCTACCTCTAGGAAAATGATTCCTTCCTCTAGAGTATTCTCCTATGGAACTTCCTCTCTTTGTCTGTCTGTTAAATCCTCCAGCTTCTTCCCTAGATTCCTGGAACTTCTCTATGGCGGTTCCTTCTCCTTTGTCATGATTATTTCCCCTGCTCCTCTAACTCTGCTTTCTTGTCAATTTTTCTTCTTCCTTCAGGGCTGCCTGATAAGCATCTGCTATGGTCCTCATCATCATCAAACTAATCTCATCTTGTATGTCATATCTCAATCCATTTATATACTTAGCAACTTTCTCTTCATCATTCTCCCTATTGTTGGGTATTTCTTATATTCTTTGCACAAGTAGTAGTGTCTACGTTGCAGTGGGCGTAGCGCCCTCGAGAAAATGTTTTTGCCTCGGGAAACATGTCGCATTTTTTCCTTGTTTTTTGCGTTGCCTCGATTTTCATTTCCATTGTTGGGAGGTTTTTTGGAACATGGTTTTTGCCGATGGTTTTCTATTTCTGGTTAAGGAATTAGGGTTGTTTACTAATCCATATCACTGGGTTAGGGATTTGGATGCCGTTGGCTCCTATATGTATATTGTATTGTAAACAATGTATCACTATGAATGAATATAGAATATGTTGGTTTTCCCGGTTTGGGTTTTGTTAAGAACCTGAATAGATCTACAAATATAATCACCACAAATGCTGAATACACAATAGATCCACAAGCAAGATAGAAGAAACCACACTTTATTATTACCAAACCCTTGAGGTGGGGCAACACCATACAATGGATCCTGTTATGGAAGGGATCCTCTCCTGTTCACTTGCCTCTTCGAGGGGGCATCCTCCTATTGAGCTACCACTCCAAATACAATACTTCTCTTCATGTCTCATTACATTGCTTGAACCCCTTTATATAGTGCTACCATCACTTAAGAACATTCTAGAGGAGGAATCTTCTAGAAGTAGAACCTTCTAAGAAGTCCTCTTACATTTATTATATCTAATTACCCATTTTTTATATCTAACTACCCACACTTTATTATTACCAAACCCTTGAGGTAGGGCAACACCGTACAATGGATCCTATTATGGAATGGATCCTCTCCTGTTCACTTGCTTCTTCGAGGGGGTATCCTCCTATTGAGCTACCGCTCCAAATACAATATTTCTCTTCATATCCCATTACATTGCCTGAACCCCTTTATATAGTGCTACCATCACCTAAGAACATTCTAGAGAAGGAATATTCTAAGAAGTCCTCTTACATTTATTATATCTAATTACCCATTTACTATGTCTAACTACTATAGTGGGCCTTATTTAATAATATAGTGGACCTAGTCCACCTTACATTGAATTACCTCCACTATTATCACTATGGGCCCTCTGCCCACCCCCCCCCCCCACTACCTCTCTAGCTACCTTATAGGTTTCCAGGGGAAAAATATCTGTGTAATGTTTGTATTTTCCATTGTATATTTTCTGTTCTTTTCCTAAAAATCTGTTTGTAGTAAATATCGTACAAGGTTAAAATATACACCTATGTCCTACTCTTATATTCAACTTATAAAAATATTTAGTATACTCATTCACTGAAAAAAATTTCTGCCTCAGATTCTGCAACTTTCTGAATAGATTCAACTGACAATCCTTGTGTATGAATTATCCTTGAGATTTTCTACCATTTTATCCCAACTCTTAATATTGGACTTACCTTTTCTCTCCTTCTATCGGCTTGCAACTCATCCCACCATAAATCTGCATGTCCCTTTAATTTGGTCACTGCATTCTTTACCTTCTTCTCATCATCAATCTCCTCATAGTCAAAGTACTTGTCTAAATCACTTATCGAATCAAGCAGTTCTTCCAGATTTAAATTACCTTCATACATCATGACTTCCATATTTTCTCTGGTTCCCAGCTTGACAACAACTCTCAACAATCGTTCCTCGACTGCTTGTTCTCCCATAACTTCTTATTTTTCTTCTATATCTTCACTTTCAGCTTCGCTGACATCACCATCCTCTGGTGACCTCCTTTGTGTTGTTTCCATGACATCATACCTCACACAAAGTTGTCTCATTTCTTCTTCCATGGTTGCATTGACCACATTTATCTCCTTGCATCTTCTTGGCGACATGATTCTAAATATTTCTCTTTCATAGAGCTTATTCCAATGCTCTGATACAAATTGATGCAAACCCCCTCCCTTCCCATGGGGGTTCACGTGACCCCCCGGTCTAGTATCGATTTACACAGGAGCTGAAGTGGTTCTAAGGTTCCCATTGAACCCTTAGACTTATTTACCACAAGCCTTTTCTCCTTTAGCTACATGGAAATTTAGATTCACGAGGGTCTTTTTACTCCAACAAAGTCTTCAAGTGATCTTGGGCCAAAAATTGGGGCTTAAAATTTCAAAATAAAAAACTTCAGTGCTCCAGAGATTCAACGGTTTTCCCCACAATACACCTAAAATCCTTTGAACACCAAACTAGAAAATTCTTGGACTGATGCTTCGAAACTTTGGGTTTCGGGAGTTCTAACCACATCATTTTCCAAATATTTCGAATGCCGAATTGGAAAATTCTCAGACTAGTGCTTCAGAACTCTGGGCTTCGAAAGATCATCCAACACAACTCTTCAAATCCTCTGTAGGCTGAATGGGTGAATTCTCGGAGGTTCAAGGATCAATAGTCCACGCTTCTCCAACAACCAACGACTGTGATATACTCCGGAACTCTGGGATTAAAGAGTTTCGAGACGTCAACACACACTATTTCCCAAATCGTCAAATGATGAAGTGGCAAAGGGTAGGGAGCCACGGTCCACGTGTCCCCGATAATGAATGACCTGTGTTAACTCTAACCTTCAAGATTTTGGGCCTTTCCACACCTGAACAATTTTCACCTGTGATCCTCCAGATCGCTGGACTTCTGAATACATGATAATATGCAGACATGTGTCCCCAACGATCAATGGTCTAGATTTACTTTGGACTTTGGGACTTCGGGGAATTTGGCCTCCTTTACAACAAACACATGAAAATTGTCGAAGCAGCGAATTCCAAAGGAATCAAGGGTTTACCGCTCCTGCTTCTTACCTAGATCCAATGACTGTGAGGGAGTTTGTCTTCTCCCGAATAGATCTCATCCTTCCACCTCGAAACAAATAGATTTTTCTCTTCCTCAAGCTTCTTCAATTGAAGAACTTAGACTCTAGCGTACGCCTTGCACTTCCCTCCTAAAATTTTATCTTGAATGAATCGAGCATTTGTGCACACTTTGCGCTTCCCTTTCAGTCTAACATTTAGACTGTTCTCACCTTCTTCACTCCTTGCATAGGCTATGCACACTCTTGCGCTATCTCTCCTCTGAGCTTCTTCAAAACTTAAAAAGGTGTTGACTCTGTGCATACTTTACGCCAGTCTCCTCTTTGAGATTTTATACTCCTATGAGTATAGGAAAAATCCTTGCGCTCGCTCTATGTAAACTTATGCAATCTCTCTTGATCTTCTAAACCTGTGATAGTTTGGCCTCCACACTCCTTGCGTGGGAACTGTGCACTCCTTGCACCGAGATTTTAGAAGAGAAACAATTGAAACTTAAATAAACATTAAGGATTCATTCAACAAGCCATTTAGATGCATACACATGCATAAAACACAAATATAAATATCACAACATTTACCCAGTTACTCAGAGACAAGCAAGCTCAGAAATATGAAGGCAATCCTCTCTTCTTCTATATTCCTTCAATAAATATTTACAAGGTTTTCCATAGCTCTCAATAGCTTCTTTAAAATTTTACAACAATTAACAATGAAAAAAAACCTCATTTGGGCATAGATTACATTGATTTATACATGATGGGGCTTCTCAAGCCTTCCCTCCAGACCATCTTAGTGCTTTCATATCACAATTAAAGCATCCAACCACTAAGATTATTACAATAAATGAAATTTTACAACCCATATATGAGTTGACACTCAAAATATGTACAATCCTATAAACATTAAAAGAAAATATCTTCCCCTGGAGCACACACAATGTCTCAAGCTTCAAGATCTTATGAGATCTTTAATTACAATGCTTTTCAAAATTTAAAGTGACATGCCCTCGGAATTCAAACTAGTTGAGTGTGCTGTGCTGGATGCTGAGTCATCCTCCACCTTGCCTCATTGAGTGATGCTGGTGATGCTCATGCATCACCTAAGAATATGATGCTAAGCCCTCTATGGTAGGTAGGACATGCTCCTCCTTCTGATCCAATATGGAGAGCTCATAGAGATTCAAATTCTCCACACTCACTACTGAGTAAATGCACATGTATGCAGGTAGACTGAGTTTGTAGGAATTATCTCCCACCTTCTCGAATACCTCAAAAGAGCCATACCGTAGAGCCTTGATCTTCTTACTGGGACCCTATAGTCTTTCATTCTTCATATGTAACCAAATGATGTCTCTCCCTTTGAATTATTTTTCTATTTTGTGCTAATCATGTCATTCCCTGTACCTTTCCCGTGACTTCTTCAATGTCTCATGTACTTGTAACTAGATCTGCCTAATATTTTTGAAAACATTCTTTGCTTTTAATGATTCTCTCATGGTGTCTTCCCTCACTCCTCCTTACTATACATAAACAACATCCAAGGGAGAAGGAAACAAATACCCAAAACAAGTTTAAAAATGGGACTTACCAATAGAAGTGTGGACCACTCTATTATAAGAGTGTTGAATATATATCATATTTTCATCCCAGGTCTTCAAACGTTTCTAATTGTAGCCCCTCAAAAGTTACACCAAAGTCATGTTGACTACTTCTATTTTCCCATATGTCTGTGGATGGAATCTTGTATATCTATTAAACTTCGTGTCCATCTTATCCCAAAGTGTAGTCCAAAAGTCACGAAGAAATATGGTATCCATGTCTAACATGATGCTCCTTGGTATCCCAAAGTGCACCCATACATATTCAAAGAACATGTTTATTGTTTCTTGTCCTGTGATGGTATTTTTACAAAGAATAAGAATGCACATCTTACTAAACCTATCAACTACCACAAAAACATAGTCATGTCCCTTCCTAGTTGTTGATAAACCTCCCACAAAATTCAAGGTTTCCTAAGGTCAAATGGGTATAGGTAAACGATGGTAAATACCTTTCTTTCTATTACCGGCCTTGCTGGTACAACAAAGTATACATCCTCTAATATAACGTGCTACATCTTCTTTCATTATGGGACAATACACATACCTTTGTAAGTTAACAAATGTATTCCCAACACAAAAATGTATTGCGACTTTGGAGGTGTGAGATTCTCTAATAAGATGCAATATTTCACCTTTAGGAACACAAAGCTTGTCTATATTGTGGAATAACCCATTATGGAGATGATATTCAATCTTAATCTGACCTTCTTCTACATGAATTTGGCCCTGTAGCTACTGAAACACCTCCTTGAAGTCCTCATCTTATATGTATGCCTCTTTGTATGCATCATGGGTAAAAGGCTCCATATGAATAAGATTTCCCAAAGTTGTAATCTTAGATGTGGGTGGCCTTGAAATCATGTCTACCAAGTTATTAGTGTTTCCCTTATTATACTTTATGACTATATGAAATTGCTGCAAAACCCCCATCCACTTGTAATGTCTGGTTTGTTGAAGCTTACTCTAGGCCTACAAATATTGCAGGCCTTGGAAGTGCTACCGAAATTCTCATTGAATTTTTGGCTCCATTTCACCATCACTTTCAGCCATCAAAGAGATGATGCATATACTACCACACACTTGGGAAATAAGAAGATCCCTCCCATGAAGATCCCACCAAAGGATTTCGGTCTTTAAAGGTTTTCTCCACATGTGTTATTATAATATCCTTCCCATGGGGAATAGAGTTTGTTGGTCCTGAGATTAAACTTAAGGCTCAAAGAGTAATGTCAGGCATCAGGAAAGTTTAAATATAGTGTTTTTTAAAATTTCTTTTTCTACCTTAGTTATATGAGAAACATTCCTCAAATGAAATTAACAGTATGGCAACATAGAGGTCGTATTTTGTGTCTGAGTCAAAATTGAAATATTGAATGGTGTGAGAGAAAATAACAAAATTGTTAAAAAAATAAAGGCATCAATTGATGAAGAGTCTCACCTTGTTACAGTGGAAGAAAATAGATAGTGTAACCTTGAATAAAGTATAAAATACAGTAATCCACACCGCTCACAGGTCTTTATTTACTCACAATAAATGCAGAGAAAAAACTACTTACTTAACAAATTATTGATGTAATGCGATTACAATAGTTTTTGTACTAAATTGAAATCAAACATTTATAAGGGAATTGCATTAAAGAAATGCTGAGATATGGAAAAACAAAAGAAAAACATAACCCAAACTAACAAAATTTGGAATCTATGTCTGCACTTGTATTAATACTCAATAAGGAGAGTTTTCTCTATTACATTCCACAAGAAGAAGCCCTTTACTAGATATTCAATCTATGTGTTTATACAAAACATGTCACAACTCAAAACAGTTGGACTTATTATAATTAAAAAGAGTGAATATTTGGAATAAGAAAACAATGCATAGAGATTGATGAATTTCGTTGGCAATCTCTGCTATCTCTTCGTCTGCTGGCTGAAACACTTCCTTTCCTCATTCCTTTAGGTCATACACATCTATCATTTGATATTCTTGATATTTTGGCACAACGTTCTGGTCATTGTAGCTTTGTTGACATTTGTCCCTTCAACAATGACATTTCCTTATCTTCTCACCACTGTGCTTTCTTGTCCATGCTGGATGCATTGGTTACATCTATCTAAATATTCCACCACTATCTTTGATGGCACAATGGTTTCATTCACCTCGAAAATGTATAATTTATTTTCCACTTGAGGTAGTCTTTCTTTGATTATTTTCACTACCCGAGTCAAGGTTTAGAACTGTGAATTTGGGTTCACTAGCCACTTATTAATATTAAGGAGGTTCACTAGCCACTTATTAGTTTCTTCTTAGAATTATGATGGTTCATTTCGATATTGATTTTCCCCAAAGCCTCCAAAATGTTGCTTCCTTTGAATCAATTAATCTCTTATCCAATGATGATAGCACTTCTTGAAAAGTGTCTTTCACCTCCCTGGCTAACCTCTTGCTCTCTGCCAAATTCATTTTCAACACCTTTAGGGCCAGATCGCCTCTTATTTGTTTAGAGGGGGAAAGTCGAGGAAAATTGGGGACATTATCCCTCTGTGACAGTATGATGGCCTCTTGAAACTTATCTCGGGTTGAGTGAGCTTCTCCTTCCTTAATATATATATCTTTTAGAGAGATGTCTATTGTCTTGTATCATTTTAGGATGGCATCGACCTCCATGAAAAGATCTTGCTAGGTAATTTCTAGTTTTTCATTTACCTCTAGTGATTGAGTCTAAAAATATGATATCTCCATTGATGTACCTTCAGTCAAGTCTATCCTAGCTTGCAATTTCTTTATTAAATCCTCTTGTTGAGTGACCAATCCTTTGTTGGCCTGTGAATTTCGATGGAGCTCCTCGAGGTTAGCCCGCATCTATTGAATTTGATGCCTGTCATAAGCTCTGATCTGTTCAAAATATTGGTTCATATTATTCTTCACGGTCTGTTCCATGGTCAATATTTGATCTTGCAACTTCCCTACCTATAGGTTTTTTTTTTTAGCTTCTCTGCTAAATTTTCTACAGACCACTGATTTGCAGTGGCAAAGGCACCTAATGATCCTGCCACTTCCTTCGCGAATTATGAATCATCATGATCATTTCCATCGTATAACATCCTTTTCCTTTTGTTTATTACCCCATCCTTCTGCTGTGTTTCTCATTTTATGATGGCCCTCCATTTCTTGCTGAAGAAGAAGTCTGAAGGAGGCATCTCTTCGAGCGAAATTGGGGTGAGATCACCTATAAAAATGACTTCAGAACTAGGATTTCCGAAACTAGACAACAACGGTGTCAATAAAGTAATAGGGGTACTGATCTTTGTGGATGGTTGTTGCTCAGCAGTATGACAAACATGTGTGGCTGGTGTCGAAGGAGATGTATCCTGCCCTTTCTTTAGGAAAAAATCTAGCTGATCCATTGCCTGAGGGCCTAATTGACTTGATAATGAAGCTTCCAATTCCTAAGTTAAAACTTCAACACTCTTTGGGTTTTCCTCAATATCCTATTTACCAGAGTCCCCTGGTTCGAAACTCGGAGGTACATATTCTTGTGTAGGAAAAGTGGCTACCTATTCTCCCTGTAGTAATTTCGACAAGCTGATTCGTCCATGTCTTTGAAAACTAAGGAAACTAGCCTGTTGATCCAGGGACAAGGTTTGGAATCTGTTCAGTACTTCCTCATAAGACCTAACTCCCCTAAACATTTCATCTTGTGGGGGTTTTTCATGTATATATCTCTTCATGTTGTATTGGGCAAGGTGGTTTTCCATGATTTTATGTGGGTCATGCCTTTTAAATTCGATGTCAACCAACTTGACATCCTCCAAAGCTGCAACCTCCATTTTGGAGTGACCGAAGTCTAAAAGTGAAAACATAGCAACCCAGAGAGGGAAGGTAGGCTATACTTTTTTCTGGGCTGCTTTTAGCTCCTTTTTGATGCCCCCTGTCACTGTTTGATAAGCTACTTCTTGACATACTACCCGGTCTGGTAAAAATATCGAGAGAGCAAGAGGAGGGACTAAGCCTCCGAAAACCCTGATGTAAGAGGAGTTTTCTTCAATGAACCGTTCTGCTATTTTTCCCAGATTTCCCATGATTCTGTCTGAAATTCGAGGTGGTGGGAAACCATATAAAGCTATATGAACGATTACCACTACATAGTGGCATATTTCATAGAATAAATCTTTGGCCTTGTCCTCCCACAACTTGGAGTGATAGAAGTGAATAGGTTTTGCACTGGTCGGGGTCCAACTCCAATTCATAAGTGGGAAAGGGGTTATGAAGCAAATAACATCCATGATATATGAAAACATATAGAAAGGGGTGGGCTACCCCTTTGACTTTGCCAATTTGTATTCAGTAACTTCATTAGCCAGATTATCCGACAACATCTTGGCCCAATTAAAAGCATAGCCCTCGACCACCTCATGCATAATCGACACCCATTCCACTGGGAAGTGAGTAGGAATCTTATTCATGAATAGTCCTACAGAGAATCATAGCTACATAAATCATGTGATTATCCAACGAGGCTGTGGAATACATGCCATGAGCGTCGGGCCTGAACTTCTCTAGGTGCCCCTGCTAAGACTTGATTATATTGGGATAACTCTTCTCATATTGTATACATTCATGTTGCTCGAACTCTAACATAAATGTAGTATTGTAAGTATATTTAGGCTCTGGAGATATCTTATACATTACTTGAAGTTAATCTTGTCGAAACGAGCCAACGACAACTTTCTGGTGGTTGGTGATGCTACTGGTTTCGATGTCCATGTTCTCCAAGGCCCATCCTATCATGTCGTTATATGGCATGAGTCTCAGTCATGAAACTACCTTGTGTAGGTATGACTGAGCTATATACCTAAGTTTAGCTTCATGGGTATCATCCACTTCATCGCAAAAATCTTTTGGGAAATTTATAATCTCATGTTCCAGAATCATGAACACCCGTGTCCAAGATTTAACAGAGTCTATAGCTCACGGTGTAGTGTCTGACAGAATGTTCACATTTAAATTCAAACCTTCACCAACTGTATCAATATTCTTCATCATCTTCCGTGGTGACATGATATCGAGAGAACAAAACGGGGTTACCTGTTGCAGAGGAATTGCATGAGCTTCTCAGTTGGACAAAACTTACTACTTTGCGAAAGGTGAAAATTGTTGACGCGCGAAATTGACCATCCGTCAACTGGGAGAGTGGAACCGGTCCGGGGTTGTCTAAATAACACAAGCCGTTTGGAATGGACCACCCCGACGAGTTTAACGGCTCAGTTGGCCGCTCTAAGGTCTTTCAAGAAAACCAAAGAGAGAATTGATCTGAGCTAAGTAATCTAACTAAAGTAAAATAAAACAAACTAAACTATAACTAAATACAAGAAACTAACTAAAATAAAGGAAACTAGAAACTAATAAAACAAAGAAAAGGAACTAATATATTCAATATAAACTGTTCTAACTATTCTATCTACAAACTACTAATTACTATCATAATAGCTCAAATCAACTATCTAATTGTCAGCTGCTATATTACTTATTCACAAATGTACACTATAAACAATCTACAGATTTGATTAAAACCTGCAAAACTAATGTGTTTTCTTCCCTAAGACAACCAAGAATCTCTTTTTGATTTTTATATTTTATGAAAAGGAAATAAACATTACTGAAATTAAACAATCTAATATATTTACTGAAATTAAACAATCTAATATAAATCTAATTAAGATTATATCTGAACTAAACTACTTAATGAAAACAGTAAACAACAAATTAATTGACCTGGAAACGCTCCAAGTCTGCCCTGTATGTGATGACTTCTAAGCTGGTCGGAGGAAGAAATTCGCACCGGTTAATCCATAAGCCTTTCATAAACGATTGGCTGTGCTGCTTCTTGAAGTATTTTACAGGACAAACAAGACATAAACGAAAATCATAACAATCTTAAGATTATAAATTCCTGCAATAAGGGAAACCTGTTATGCAAGGACTTATATATAACAATTCGATTCATGAAGAAGATAAACCTGTCATTCACAAAATG
>ML787199.1:561656-592418 GCA_009831015.1 Picea engelmannii
TAATTCGGGAATTCGATTAATCAAAACAAACTTATATACAATAATGCATGCTTATTACACAATTTCAAATTGACGTTGTACACAGAGCTGTGAATTCATCATCAAATGATAATCATACCAGTATGACTGTTCAGACTATGCCATCTTTGAGTTTACAACCGTTGTAGCAGACTCGACATTTTTGAACAAAATCGAACCATTCGTTCGTTGCTTTTTATCAGTAGACGACATCTTCGCCTTTTGGCTAGTGAGCTTTGCGATTTGATCTTCCAAATCGTGAATTCTCGATTGCAGCATTGGAATATCGAAGTAATACCTTTCTAACCACATGCCACACTGTTCACAAGGTGAAGTTGCTAGTTGAGATGGAACAAGAGAGGTTTTCGACGAGTCACCAGGGGTTTTACAGGGCATTTTGATGCCAGGATAATTTGGATCATCTCGTAAACAAGGAGGTAGGTTCTTCACAAAATCATATGCTGGTTTATCACACAGACCTTCGGAGTAGGGATACTCGCTTGCAAGGAAACACTCAATTTCCGAGTCAGAATCTTCACTGAGCACAATAGGGTCAAGGTTGACAGGTACCTTTGGTCTGTTTCTGGCCATGCGAGAGATTAACTGAGCGTTCTTCTTACCTTTAGAATTGGCATTAGGTATGGTCTTGGTCTTTTTATCCATGGGTTTAACATTGTCCACATCTGTGGTGATAGAACTGGGTAGGTTAATAGATGGCTCGGGTAGGAGTTTGGGTAGAAGAGCGCTGTAGGGTACAGGGGTTACCGTCTTGCTCTCGCCTACCTCCGATTTGTCAACCTGTGGTAGGCTTGAGCCATCGAAATCATTACGTTTAAGGAAATATTCCCAACAGTCTCGGTTTAACCCTAAGTGACACTCCACAAGCATTTTAATTAACCCAAAGTGAAACAGGCTGGTATCGGCCTGGTTTTGTTTATACCTTTTGGAAATTTTAAACAAACTCCTATGCAAGTAGTGAGGCATGTTCAGTTCATAGCCCATGAAAACCATGAGAAGCCTAAGGTGATACAAGAAAATGAAGCCATACCTGCCCTCGCAAGTAATGAATTGCTTGGTCACCGTGAGCAGGTCATGCCAGCGTTGCTTCAGCATGTTTGCAGGCAAACCCCTGTCACAAGAGCTCACTCTTCGTGACTGAAAGAGTAATGTCCATGGGACATCCTCTACTTTACAGTTTTTCGACCATCTCTGTCCGACATCAGGCAGACCAGTGGCTAGACTAAGGAAATGTTCGTTGATTTCCAACTGCACATCCCCAACCTTGGCTCGACAGCCATCGAAGGTTAATGCAAATTTCCGAGCCACACCAGGGTTATAACCATCAAACTTTCAGATGAAAGGGAGCCATCCGAATTCCTCCAGGTCTCTATATGCACCATCAAACATCAACAAAGCTTGGTGACCATTGGGTTCAGCCCTAACGACTGGAGCCATGGCGCGGGCATCATGGTAGGGTTCGGATCAAACACACAAGAGCATAATCTATATGGCTAACAACTACAAGCGCTCAAAGAGGAGGCAAATCAATAGGCGCGTGCGAAGGTGGTGGGTTAGTTCACCGCCATGTAAAACATTAATGGCACAATACAAGACTGTTTAATCAATTATTACATCGCTCAAACCACATTAATCGGTTAACACAGGAATTTAAACGGTGGATAGCTATACCAAGGCACCATTGTATCGTTTGAAACCACGGATAATCAAACCAAAGTTGATACGCGCCATTAATCAATGTAAAATCAAAACCATATATCAATGCGCCAAGTATAATTCAAACCAAAGTAAATTCAAATGTTTCATCAACGCGCCAAGTGCATAATCAAACATTGCCATTCAATATGAAATCCAACTCAAACTCAAACGTTACCATGCGCTTGTTGCACAATATAATCAAAGTCTTATAACATTATGACCAATGACTTTATGAAATTGATAAGCTTAGAGGTTAAGATAGTAAGGGTCACATTAATATAAAAAAAGATCATCCATGACCCTTATGAAATCAATTATAACTGATAACTTATCATGCTCAATGCCTTACCAAAAATCAAGTTGCGCAATGAAAATAAAAATAGGTGAATGGACATGTTTCAAAAAATCAATCCAGTGACTTAATAGCAAACCAAAGGTAAGTGCCTTTCAGAAAATCAATGAGTAGACCATGACAGTTAGAATATCGATGGAAGAGTTTTCACGCTTTCAGTCATGAAAAATAATTTGAAACCAATTCGCAAACATCATATAGAATGAAAACATCATCTCTTTTTAAGATGCGACAGTCATTTGAAGTTCAGAAGATGTAGGTGTAGGCATCTTTTAGAGCAATTAAAAAAAATTGAATTGGCTGCCAACAAAAATAAAATTCAAAATCGAAGTAATTTTATTCACCTCGGGTGCATTGATTCGAGTATACCTTTATTGATGGAAAATATATTAACTTTAATGGGAAAGTATACTTGGAAATCCACAATCTATGCTAAAAATAATTACCATTTCTGACGCAAAAGAATCTCAGAGGGTCTGACGTAAAAGAATCTCATTTCCACACAAGTTCACTTCTTGATTATCAAGCTTCTCTTTTTTAAACCCTTTTTTATTCTTCTTTTCTTTTCTTTTTATTTCATTTTTGTTTTATTTTCATTTGATTTGGATAAGGCTTCAGAATTAATCTACAGATTTATGCTTTTCTGATCCTTGATCATGTGACTATATTTACATGAATAAAACCTCGTTTATATCCGATAAGATTTCTTTAGAATTTTATCTTGAACCATAAGTATAGAAGTTCATACCTTAGATTTCATGTATATTTTCCATCAAACCAATTATTAATTCATCACCTGTTTTGAGAGAAAACAAATGTTTGAAACCTGAGCGTTGGATTCCGACACCTCCTCATTTCTCATCTGATAGTAAGTATTCTGCATGGGACCAAGATAGGAAAAGTCAGAAAATTCTGCAGAATAGAAATAATATGCAATACATATATTTTATATTTCGATTTTATGATATCGAATAAGACTTGGTTTGTTTACAATGAAAAAGTAAAATTCAGATAATCTATGAAAGAAAATGAAATTTCAAATTGAAATAGGAAACCAAAACCGGTATATACAATGGTAATGTGAAACATGATTATTGCATAAAATGTTTTAGATAATGCCCGTTGATAGGGGCGTCAAAAGTTTTTCCGTCGATATTTTCCAGTAGGAAAGAATTTTTTCCCTCTGTAGCTGCAATCCTGAATGGTCCGAACCAAACATGATCGAACTTGCCGTGTTTTCCTGCATCTTATTTTCTAGCATCCAATTTTAAAACTAGATCACCAGGAAGGAAATTCCTGTCTTTAGATTTTTTATCGAAGAGGACTTTCATATTATCTTGATACTTTTGAAGTTTGTCATCTACTTCGACCCTGTTTTGCTGGACTTCAATTATTTAGTTTATCCTCCTTGTAACGTCATTTGGATCCTCTTTTGCATCTTGCCACAAATTCATCACAGGAAGAGAGAGATTGATACGAAGGAAAACATCAGTCCCATAAACCATTTGAAAAGGGGACATACCTATTGATTTCTGGTTGTCAATAGCCTCAACTCACTTAGGGTTGACCTTGATTCCATCCTTCAAAACTATATGACCCAAAAGCTTTCCTTCTTGCATAGCAAAATGTGACTTCTTAGGGTTAAGAGACAAACCAAATTTTCTGCATTTCTCGAAGTTTTGTTTGAGATGTACCAGATGTTCTGCAACAGAATTGGAGAAGACTGTTATATCATCTAAGTAAATAACAACAAATTTGTCTCTCTCATCGATAAAATATATATCCATCTCTCTTTGGAAAGTATCCCCTACGTTCATCAAACCAAATGGAATTTTATTGTACATGAAAGTTCCCCACAGAGTGGTAAATGTGGTCTTTTCTTTGTCGTATTTGTGGACAACAATTTGGTTGTATACAAAAAAACCATCAATCATAGACATTATGTTAGCTCCAACTACTTTTTCCAGGACATGATCCATTTTTGGCAGTGGGTAGTTGTCTTTGAGGGATGACCGGTTTAAATTCCTGAAATCTACACAAAGCCTGATTTCTTCACTTTTCTTCCTGACGGGTATCAAATTTGCTAGGAATACCTGAGTGGAATGATAATCTTTGCATCGAGAAGCTTATTGACATCCCTTTCTATCACTGGCAAGAGGATATGATTTATCTGTCTCAGCTTCTTCCTGAAAGGTTTGATACCATACTTCAAAGGAATCTTATGTTCAATTACAGAGGTATCGTAAGTTTTTATATCGTCATAGGACCATGAAAAAATGTCTTTATACTTCTTAACAAACTCGACGTACGTATTTTTTACCTGGGTTGGAAGGTACTTAGATAGCTTAACTAGTTTAGGATCCTCTTTAGTTCCTATGTTACAGTCTTCCACCTCTTCGGGTTGAGGTCATAAGGTAGATTTTAAGGGTATGTCATCTTGGTCAAACAATATCTCTAAGGGTATCAAACCTCTAGGTATTTGATTGTTCTTAAGCACAAGCATTCGGTGATTTGCGATCTTATTCTGGAACTTTTCAGGATCTTCACCTTCCTGCATGATCCAGATAAGATCATTTTGATTTTCCTGATCTATATGAGTCTCAGAGAACTCGTCAACCATTTTAAGGAACTGTTTAGTTTTCTCGTCATCTTTAAATACTTGCCATTTCTTAACATTATTTAGTATTGAAGGTCTGTGTCTCATTTCTATATGATACTTCAGTTTTAGGATAGTTGGTGGTACAAACGTCGTTGTTGCTTTGGCTAAAGAGTCTGCCTGCTGATTTTCCATTCTGGGAATATAATGAATGTTAAAGGACGAGAATACATTATTTATCAAATCCCAGGTGCAATTTCTATATGACCTTAGCCTTGGATGTTTAGCTTGATATTGCTGCTTTATTTGTTTCACAATAAGCTCTGCATCACCATAAACTATTAGATGTTCAATTTTTAATTTTCTGGCAGCCTCTAATCCTAAGACTAGAGATTCATACTAACAAAAATTATTTGTATAATCAATCTCCCATTATAATCGGTATGAAAAGGGGATAACATACTCCTCTCTTGGCACTACAAATAACACTCCAGCCCCTACCCCTTCGCAGGATGATGTGCCATCAAAAAACATTTTCCATACTCCTCTACTATTTACATTTTTCTTTCTTTTTTCTATTTTTCTATTTTCTTCTTCTATACATTCTTCAAAATTATCATCTATTGATAAAATACAATTTCCTAAATCCTGATCAGCAACATAGACCGGGTAATTGTTTAGGTTTTGGGGGTCACTTACAGTAWATGCCAGTCTAGTCTCTATGTACAGTCAAGTAAATTGTCCACCGAAAATTGGGATCATAGCATAAGTCATGTCAAGATGAAGTGATCCTCATAAATTTGCGCCCCAATACCTAGATAGAGGCATGCCATACTTGGTAGGGATGTCAGCAATGACTACATCCATAAGGATACTTTTTACATGGATCTATGCAAGATTTACTACCAAATCTTTGATAATGCCAAGGCACTTAAATTTTCTGGAATCAAATGAGTATAAGTATTGATAAGGTCTAGTGATTTCGAGGCCCAATTTTTCCATGATAATTTTAGGCATTAAATTATGAGAGGCCCCAGAATCTAACATGCAGTTGTGGACTAAGTGGTCGTGCACAGTTAATGTAATATAAAAAGGAGCAACATATTCCTTAGTATTTTTGATGTGCGGACCAAACATAATCATAGTTCTTTCATCTTGTAGATTGATAACATCTGCGTGACATTCAACATCAGAAAAAATTATCATTTTAGCAATCCGTTTATTATGAATTGGATTCTTGGCAAGCTCAACCAGGGGCATGAGGATTTTAATTTTATTTAGTTCATTTTCTAAACTGAAACCTCCAATTGTTTTTTCGATTTCTATGGTTGAAGCTTGTGCTTATATATTCTCTATTTTCTTAGTTTGTGTTGCTCTTGTTTCAACTATTTTTGTTTGGGAAACTTGTATTTCAACTAGCTGTTTAGTAACAACTGCCTCATTCACTTTATTTCTCGATAAAATATTTTTCAGTGGAATATTTGTAGGATTTGTTTCTCTGGGCCTTAAATTGTACTTCTATTGAATTTCGACCATTATTGAGTCGCTGAGTCCTTGATATGCAGACTCTCCCAGATTATTTATACTTTCCTCATTATTAAACAAGGGTTCTAGGTCTAAAGAATTTTCATAATCCTGTCTAGTTAAATGAGGCTCCCGGTCGTCATCACTAAGGTTGTTTAGATCCTCTTATAACCCCTCATAATTTTGCATATCATCCCTTTGCATAATATTTTCCGTTTTAAATGGAGCTTGGATTTTTTTATCTTCGTTTTTCACTTGGCTCTGTGGTATCCGGGGGTTAGGATTTCTCCTGAACTAATTTCTAGCGAATGGATCAGGTATGGCTTGATCTAGTTCCATTCTAGATATTTTATTTAACAAATATTTTATTATCTTAGCCATATCATCCATTTTTTATTTTGCAGACTTCCCAGATTCGGAGGGTCCTACTTGTTCCCTGAAACGTTTAGGTTCTTTGGTTCTTGTCTCGACCTTGGATTTTAATTTACCGGATGCCATCATATTTGATTTGATTTCTATGGCATCGTCTTGCATTCCTGCCAGAGTGGCAGATATTCTTTCTGTTAAGAGTAGGGAAAAGTCAGGTTCAAAAGCCCCTATGAAAGTTACCTTTGCCATAGGTTGAGAGGGTTTAACTTTGGCTTGGATATTATGGTATAGTTTTTTGAACCTCTGAGTAAATTTGAGAAACAAATCATAATTATTTTTTCTTAGAGCCCCAAATTCAGTCAAATAATAAAGATGGTATTTCTTTTCTTCCCACTGTCTTAAAAATGTGTTTTCTAGATCATCATATGACCGTAGGGATCCTACTGGGAGTCCTCGAAACCAGGTTCTTACTTTTCCTTCAAAGGTTTGCATTAAAATCCTTGAGTAAACATCTTCATTCTCAATTCCAAGGATATCAACAAATTGATCAAAAAAAGGCTATGTGCTCTGTTGCGGTTAAATCTCCTTCTCCCACAATTTTTGGTTAGTTCTTCATATAATTTTAAGGAAAATCATGAAGGATGGCAGGAAGGACCAAGGGAGCGTATATGGATGATACCTTGGCAAAAATTCTATGGGGTGGGGGTTTTCCTTGACCTTGTCCACCTGCTCCTCCGCCTCCAACACCACCTCCTCCAGCAACAACCATTGGAAGTCTAGGGGACGAAATTCAAGAAAAAAAGAGGGTTTTCCAAAACTTCGAGGGACCAAAGTGGTGACCTTTCAAATTCTTCGGGATGTGGCGAAGTATATTCTGGACAAAGGTCGTTAGGAGATGAAAAATCTAGAAGAGGAGGAAAACATAAATGTGGACTGGTTTCTTCAGACTTACAAGATGTATAAATAGGAGACCCGATAGGGGATGAATCAGGGTATAAAATATGTTCCTCAGAGTTTTGAAGAACTGTAACCTTTACTTCGGACAAGGATGGGGTAGATATAATATTAACGACAATGGGTATAGAGAGGGATATTTTGTTTTGACCTTTAGGAGTATCATTCAATTCAATCTCAATCTTTATTTTGGGTACAATTTCCTCCGGGTTCTCAAACCTAACCTCGAGTTTATTAGTTGATGCCTCCCTAGAGGGTGTTTGTTTAAAATTCTCTTCAGGGGTTATTTCTTCAACTGGAACCTTAGTATTGACTTATGCAAATTTGGGTTGGTATATTTTACTTGCCTATGCGGTAGTCGATTTGAGGTATCCCTATGGTTTCAACAACCTTTTGGGATATAATACAGGCATGGTCTGCTTATCATCTGGGTTGTCGATGCGGTAGTCGATTTGAGGTATTCCTTTGGTTTCAACAGCCTTTCAGGATCTGATACATGAGCGGTCTGCTTATCGTCTGGGTTCTTTCTGGTATTCTTTCGACCAAATTCTAGTTTTTCTGTGGTGGAGTTGCCAAGTGAAAGATAAAAATATCTTTACTTGTGTATGAAATCTTTGTTCACTATCAAAGATAGAATCTTACCTTGTCATTTTCCTAGGGAAAAATAAATTCATTTCTCCATCCCGACAACGATGCCAAAAAGATGTTGGTCCTGAGATTAAACTTAAGGCTCAAAGAGTAATGTCAGAAATCATGAAATTTTAAAGAGAGTGTATTTTTAAAAGTGCTTTTTCTACCTTAGTTATATGAGAAAAATTCCTCAAATGGAATTAATAGTATGGCAGTGCAGAGGCTGTATTTCGTGTCTGAGACAAAATTGTAATATCAAATGGTGTGAGAGAAAAATACAAAACTATTAAACAAAGCAAGGCATCAATTGTTGAAGAGTCTCACCCTTTTGCAGTGGAAGAAAATAGATAGTGTAACCTTGAATAAAGTATAAAATACAATAATCCACACCGCTTGCAGGTCTTGATTTACTCACAGTAAATGCAGAGGAAAAGCTACTTACTTAACAAATTACTGAAGTAATGCGATTACAATAGTTGTTGTACTAAATTTAAATAAAATATTTATCAAGGAATTGCATTAAAGAAATGTTGAGATATGGAAAAATAGAAGAAACACATAACCCAAACTAACAAAATTTGGA
The DNA here is from genome assembly GCA_009831015.1 of Picea engelmannii. Taxonomy (NCBI): domain Eukaryota; kingdom Viridiplantae; phylum Streptophyta; class Pinopsida; order Pinales; family Pinaceae; genus Picea; species Picea engelmannii. Next base: position 570,399 of record ML787199.1, read on the forward strand.
ATCTTTGTCTGCACTTGTATTAATACTCAATAAGGAGAGTTTTCTCTATTACATTAGGTAAGAAGTATCCCTTTACTAAATCTTCAATCTATGTATTTATACAAAACATGTCACAACTCAAAATAGTTGGACTTCTTATAATTAAAAATAGCGAATATTTGGAATAAGAAAACAATGCATAGAAAATTATGAATTTCATTGGATATCTCTGCTATCTCTTCATCTGCTAGCCAAAACTCTTCCTTTTCTCATTCCTTTAAGTCAAACACATATATCGTTTGATCTTCTTGATAATTTAGCACAATGTTCTGGTCATTGTAGCTTTGTTTACATCTGTCCCTTCAGTAATGACATTTCCTTATCTTCTCACCACTGTGCTTGCTTGTCCATGCTTGATGCATTGGTTGCATCTATCTAAAAATTCCACCACTATCTTTGATGGCTTAATGGTTTCATTCACCTCGAAAATATATAATTTATTTTCCAATTGAGGTAGTCTTTCTTTGATTCTTTTTACTTCTCGAGTGAAGATTTGGAACTATGAATTTGGGTTCACTATCCACTTATTAATCTTAAGGAGGTGAATTTGACTCATTTCCCGAATGGCTGGCAGAGTTTCTTCTTTGTTCTTCTTAGAATTATGTTGGTTCATTTCGATATTGATTTGCCCTAAAGCCTCCATAATGCTACTTCCTTCAAAATCAATTAGTATATTATTCAATGATGATAACACTTACTTACAAGCATCTTTCACCTCCCTAGCTAACCTCTTTCTCTCTACCAAATTCATTTCCCACACCTTTAGGGCCAGATCGACTCTTATTTTTTCAGAGGGGGAAAGTCGAGGAAAATCAGGGAAATTATCCCTTTGTGGTAGTATGATGGCCTCTTGAAAATTAGCTTGGGATGAGCGAGCTTCTCCTTCCTTAATATAGATATATTTTAGAGCGAGGTCTACTACCTAGTAGCATTTCTGGATGGCATCGACCTTCATGAAAAGATCTTACTGGGCCATTTTTAGTTTTTCGTTTACCTCTAGTGCTTGAGTATGAAAATATGGTATCTCCACTGATATACCTTCAGTCAAGTATATCCTGGCTTGCAATTTATTTATTAACTCCTTTTGTTGAGTGACCAATCCTTTGTTGGTCTGTGAATTCTGATGGAGCTCCTCGAGGTTAGCCTACAATTGTTGAATTTGATGCCTTTCATAAGCTCTTTTCTATTCAAAATTTTGTTTCATATTATTCTTCATAGTCTATTCCATGGTCATTATTTGATCTTTCAACTTCCCTACCAACAGGTTTTTCTATTTTAGCTGCTCTACTAAATTTTCTACAGACCACTAATTTGCAGTGGCAAAGGCACCTAATAATCCTACCACTTCCTTCATGAATTTTGAATCATCACGATCATTTCCATCGTATAACATCCTTTGAATTTTGGTTATTACCCCATCCTTCTACTGTGTTTCTCGTTTGATGATGGCCCTCCATTTCTTGTTGAAGTAGAAGTCCAAAGGAGTCATCTCTTCGGGCGAAATTGGGGTGAGATCACCTATGAAAATGACTTCGGAACTAGGATTTCCGAAACTAGACTACAATGGTGTCAATGAAGTAATAGGGGTACCAATATTTGTGGATGGTTGTTTCTCAGTAGTATGATTAGAAGATGTGGCTGGTGTTGAAGGAAATGTATCCCGCCCTTGCTTTAGGAAAAATTCGAGCTGAGTCGTTTCCTGAGGGCTTAATGGACTTGATAATGAATCTTCCGATTCTTGAGTTAAAAATTCGACACTCTTTGGGGTTTCCTCAGTATCTTGTTTAATAGATTCCCCTGGTTCAGAACTTGAAGGTACAGATTCTTGTGTAGGTGAAGTGACTACCGATTCTCCCTGTAGTATTTTTGACAAGCTGTTTTGTCCGTGTCTTTGAAAACTAAGGAAACTGACCTGTTGATCTGGGGACAAGGTTTGGAATCTGTTCAGTACTTCCTCATAAGACCTGACTCCCCTGAACATTTCATCCTATGGGGAGTTTTCATGTATATATATCTTCATGTTGTATTGGGCCAGGTGGTTTTCCATGATTTTATGTGGGTCGAGCCTTTTAAATTCGATGTCAATGAACTTGAAATCCTCCAAATATGTAGCCTCCACTTTGGAGTGACCGAAGTCTAAAAGTGAAAACATACCACCCTGGAGAAGGGAAGGCAGACCATAACATTTTCTAGGCTACTTTCAGCTCCTTGCTGATGCCCCCTGTCACTGTTTGATAAACTACTTCTTGACATACTAGCTGGTCTGGTAAAAATATCGGGAGAGAATGAGGAGGGACTGAGCCTCCGAAAACCCTGATGTAAGAGAAGTTTTCTTCAATGAACCAATCTACTATTTTCCCAGATTTCCCATGATTATGTTTGAAATTCGAGGGGGTGGGAAACCATATAAAGCTATATGAACGTGCACCACTAAATAGTGGCAGATTTTGTAGAAGAAATCTTTGGCCTTGTCCTCCCACAACTTGGAGTGATATAAGCGAATAGGTTTTGCATTGGTCAGGGTCCATCTCCAATTCATCAGTGGGGAAGGGGTTATGAAGAAAATAACATCCATGATATATGAAGACATATATAAAGAGGAGGGTTTCCCCTTTTACTTCACCAATTTGTATTCATTAACTTCTTTAGTCAGATTATTCGACAACATCTTGGACCAGTTAAAATCATAGCTCTCGGGCACCTCATGCATAATCGACACCCATTCCACTGAGAAGTGAGTAGGACTATTCTTTCTAAATAGTTTATAGAACATCATAACTACATAAATCATGTGAGTATCCAACAACGTTGTGGCATACATGCCATGAGCGTCAGCCTTGAACTTCTCTGGGTGCCCTCCTAGGACTTGATTATATTAGGATAACTCTTGTCATATTGTGTGCATTCCTATTGCTCAAACTCTAACATAAATGTAGTATTTTAAGTATATTTAGGCTCTAGAGATAGATTATATATTACTTGAAGGTGTCCTGGTCAAAACGCACCAACGAAAAATTTTTGGTGGTTGGTGATGCTCCTGGTTTGGATGTCGATGTTCTCCAAGGCCCATCCTATCATGTCGTTATACGACATGATTCTCGGCCATGCAACTACCTTGTGTATCTCTAACTGAGATATATACCTGAGTTTAGCTTCAGGGGTATCATCCACTTCACCATCAGAATCTTCTGGGCAATTTATAATCTCATGTTCCAGAATCTTGAACACTTGTGTCCAAGATTTAACAGAGTCTATAGCTCGCGATGTAGTGTCTGACAGAATGCCCGCATTTGGATTCGAACCTTCACCAGCTGTATCAGTATTCTTCATCATCTTCCATGGTGCCATAATATCGAGATAACATAACATGGTTACCTATTGCAGAGGAATTGCGTGAGCTTCTCAGTTGGACAAAACTTACTACTTTGTGAAAGGTGAAAATGAAATTCAAAATCAAAGTAATTTTATTCACATCGGGTGCATTGATTCGAGTATACCTTTATTGACGAAAAATTTATTAAATTTAATGGTAAAGTATACCCGGAGACCAAAATCTATGCTAAAAATCATTACCATTGATTTGTGATAAATGCCATTAATATTCTACGGTTCGTGTTCGGGAGCTTTGGATGAAACATAGTTGAAATTTCCCAATTCACGAATCCGTAAAAGGTTAATTACAAGATAATCTCTTTTAAAATATTAATTAATCATGTTTAACTTCAAGTGCTTCGAATATTCAGACTTCAGGATTTTTAAATGTAGCTCGAGAAGAAATTCTTGAAACCCGAAATGCGAAATAATTAATTATCTGATAATCACCTTTAAGTTTTAATTAATCATATTTAAGTTCATATCCTTCGAAAATTCGGACTGCAGAGATTTTAGGATATGATGAAGGGTAAACGTCCGAACCCTGAAGTGCGAAGTTGTTGATTATCTTTTGACCAAGATTAACTTAATTAATTAAAATTTAATACTTCATCATTTTAGTGCTTCGTGGATTTGTGAATTAGCTCTTTGTTATATTCTGAAGGGTCATCTCCCATAGTGACGTGTCGAAGATGACATCATTCTAGATGACGTGTCAAGAATAGGGAGGTGCAATGTGTTACTTAGAAACCTATGAATCTTCAAATGAAAATGTCAGAAATGGGTGCCACATGTCAACCCAGGGAAGATTCAAAAGATACATGTGTACTATGACTCATGTCTTTTAAAGGTTCATGAAAAGTGATAACAAACACTTTTAGGTTTCAGGTTCTTTATCATTAAGACTTATCAAAATGCCCGAAGCGCGAAGCTCCGGAATGACATGTAGTGATTTACCTCTTTAAAAATTAGGTGGTTCCCAAAACTTTGGGAAAAAAGGATCGTTCGATCAAATGTGAAAACTTCATCAACGACGTATATTATGCGCACATTATTACTAATTAACCAGAAATGAATTTGACTTAGATTTCAAAAGTTATTTTCTGAGTTACCACTTTGGGAAAGATTATATTTTCATGAAGTGGGGAATCTAAAGCTCAAAGTTTAGGATTATATATGTTCCAACATAGTTTATTCACATTCTTTAGATTTATCTATTTTATTTTATAACTATCACATTATTTATTTTATTTATTTCATGATAGAACATGATTTAAATGAATGTGGATCTAGTTTTAAAGTAGGTATTATATACTTTTTACCCATTTTTGTCTATGATCTAGACAACCTCTATATTTTTAGGTTTTCTCACCCTTGTTTCATATTTTCACCAATAGAATGGAAATTCCACTAGGGATTTGAGTCAAACTGATGATCTTTGGTTGTGCGTGTGTGATAAATGGTTTTTTCTTCCATTTTTTATTGTGCTTCCATGTGTTTTTCAAGGGTTTTTAACATATTGTATATTTTATTCGTATTTGCAGGTTACAAGAGAAAAAACTATTGAACAAACCCTTAGGAACCAAGGCCACAACTTCAGATTCAACTCTAGGCACCAACACACTTTTTGTGGGAATAAAAAAAATCCCAATTTTGTTTTTTGCTGCTACCGGCTCATAAAAAACTCTAATTGATGAACCATTTGCATCGTTGGATTCATCTTTCAGAGATATTCAAAAGGTTACTTTTAGATTTTTTATATTTTACACTTCATGATCTGAAATCCATTTTTTAAGAAGGGTTGGATCTCGTCACACTTTTCTATGTATTTTTTTCTCATTGGTCATTTTTGTTGAATTGTTTTCTATTTTTGGTGCTTCATTAGGTTACTGTAGGTGTTTTTTAGGGCTTGTTATTTCTTGTTATAGAAAGATTTTCCTCACCCTATGCAATCTTTCCCAGAAGGCCTTTTTCCATTTCCCCATGCAGACTTATCATCCCTGTTTGTAATATCCAGATCTAAAAACAAATATTTTTCCACATGTACACATCTTGCACGCTATACAACATGCGTATACACAGGTTGCTCCACTACAACCTGCGTACATCGAGATTTGTGCCAGAAAATGAAAATTAATGTTGGGTTTCCATGTCACGATAGGAGATCTATGATCCTTGGCCTTCCATATACTGGAAACATTCCGAATCGGCCCTTCAGTTCCATTTTGAAGGATATAAATGGACCAATTTCGAGCTATGGAAAAGGAGGAAGAATTCAACTTTGAGAGCAAAGTTACTCTGGAGGAATTATTTACTTCATATTGAGTCTGCATCCCTTTGTCCTTTAAGTCTGAACACAGTGTTCAACCCCCAAGATATTCCCTTATTGATTGAGAACCTCATTGTTTCTCTCTTATGAGCTTGCCTTTGGTGGAGGATTGAAGTGGTGGAGGCCCAGCTGGAAGGAACTTAGTTTCTCGGTTCCGAACCATGCCGACATGGAAGTCTATAATATTTTCACTTCTGTTGATCATTCATTAATAGAAATACTCTTTTCTCGTCCAATTGATATCTTGCAAATATATTGAATTATTATTCCATGGGTGTATTTGTCTTGTTTATTAATGTATTATGCTATTGAATGTGCTAACATTATATAATATCACCATATGCTTGCTTTGCTTGGTTGTTGAGGACTAGTTGCAGGTATATTTATTTGGGTCAAGTGCTCAACAGTGGACTTCATCGAACATCTAGATGAGGTAGGCCTTTTATCTTATCTTGCTAGCATATTTGTTTTCATAGCATACTTGAGAAAATACTTGATTTCTACAGTCATTTCCATCTATTGTGGTTTACCCTATCCATAGAGAGATTTTCCTTGTAATAGAATTGGAAACCATACTGGGGATTGAATATTCTTTCTTAGGGTTTGGAGTAATTTTCTCCTTAGATGTCTCTCGTTTCTATTGTGTTTCTTGTTGCATCATTACTTGAATACTCCTATTCATTATGGGTCTGAGTTTTTAGCCTTTCTCCCTTGCCCGACCTTTTTTTGAATCATATACGCACCTTTTTCCTTGACATTCACGTACAGACGCAAGCTGTCTCACTGCAGGATACATATACACACTCTGTTTTCCTGAACAATTGTGTACATCATTTTTCCTTGCTTGTTTGCTTGGTGTGGTGACTACTGGGTGGGATTTGATGTTTGCTGAGCCTTCTTGGATCTTTGTAGTGCCTGTTAAGTGCTTTTGGGATGACAAGAAACCTATCTTTCGTTGAATTTCTGGGCAGAGTCTTTCTCATCATCTTTTCATTTTTTATTGTCCTTGTACATTGGGCTGGGTGTTTTGCTGCTTGATATCGTGCTTGAGTTATATCTTTCTATACACAGAGGAGTTTATATATCAATTTGCTTTTCAATTTGTGCATTTTTATTTTATTACATTGAAAATACAAAAAAAATGGGCATTTTTCATTGCTTGGCATTTTTGTCTTGTTGATTCCTTGTCATTAGCTTATTACATATAGTGAAAGATTTCATTTTACTTCAGAATTGTAGAGTTGAAATTGAAAGTTGCATTGTTTTTTAGAAGCATATCATTCATTGAAAGTTAAAGTTAGGACTTTTCATTATTTTCATATTTACTTTTCTTGCAGAGTCATAACATCATGAGTTTCACTACCATACCTTTTTGAGTAACCACGACCAATAAAATTAACACTATAATTTAAAATTGATTCGTAACGATATTTTTTTCTCGGGTACACAAACTAGCTTAGGATTTAGTGCCTTGGAATAGGATTTTGTGAGTAAACTTCTCCAAGGAAATTAAATCAACATATGTGTCTGAGAAAGGGAGTTGATAAATCCATTGTATAATTCACAATATTAGGAGGCTCCACTCACACCGGAGTTAATCACGAGGTTGAGGGAAGTCGGTTGAAGGGATATCCCCCCAATACCTACCTAGCGTCAGAGATATTTCTAGGGATCTATTCGTATCTAGGGATCTTGCTATTGCCTTTACCTCCGTGAGAGGCAGTACTTTCAAGGTTTTAGGATTTTCTACCCTGCCCATATGGTGGATCTAAATTACGACTGCTCACATGTGCATTGGTTATACAATGGTTTATTAGTTTCTTGAATTAGGTGTCTCATAGGTTACTTGCAGGGGTTATTCTAGAGGTACCCTAGGTCAGATAAGGGTTGGACAACACACAACCTTTATGGAGGATTACCTCTCTGAGGGGATCTGACCGACTAGTTATTAAGCCCATGAGGGCCCTTATAGCTGATTTTGTTACCTCCAATCTTTAGCAGGGAGTCTCAAGACCCTCTTGGGTGAGACATACCTTCTTTAGGGAGGGAGGCCACTCATCTAGTTTACCCCATTTATATGTATATTGGTCGTTTGACTTTCGATGTGATCTTTGATTACTATTTGGCCTTAGGATATATTTTGTATATTTAGAGTCTTAAGTCATCGTGGAGTCAGACCAACCTCCCCGGTTGTCCCGTTGCTTGTTACAGTTACCACCGGATTTTGAGTCTTTGCCTTCTAAAAGGCATAGAGTTATTAGGAGTGGTACACACACATCCACCGTTTAGACTTGTGATTCTACAAGGATGAGTACTGAACTTAGTCTTCAGAACACTGGGAGCCCTTCGAATCCCACACCTACTATAGTTAATGGCAGCCCTTCGACTCCTGCAACCTCCATGGTTGTAGTGTCGGAGGCACCTATCATTACTATGGCTCAGCCTATAGTGAATTCTCAAGCTACCATCTAGAACCCTTTTGGGTCTCTTGGTCACTCACTGGGCTATAATGTTCAGTTCATCCCTATGGCTTCTAATCCTTTTTCGTATGGTATGCCCAACTTTACCTCACAATTTTCAAACTCCATCCCAGTTGCTGTCCCTAATGCTAGAATTGAGCTTGGGGGCAGTACACCTCTTTACACTCCTTTTTCATTTGGTGGCTCTCAAATCCCTCAAACGATTCCTGATATGAGAGAAATCCTTGCTTTTAACCCTGGGTCTAATTCGCTTACCTCTAGGTGGAGAAACCAACCTGGTGGACAAGATTCTGCTCAAGTTTCGTCCTATACCCCTACCTCCCCGGTGTAGATTCTGACCAATACTTTTGGCATGATGAATCCACCTCTATCTTCCATATTCCCACCTGGAGGAGGTCAGTTTCATGCTTTGGGAAACCCTCAACCCAGAGCCAATACGGTTGGTGGAAATTTCTATTACCCTCAACAAAACATTCATGCTAGAATGATGCCCAACCCACCTTATATGAATCAGCTCGGAGGAGGGCCTTATAATCCCAGATAGGGCCATGGTGCTTACCAGAACCCTAGATGGGTTGAAAATCCTCAAGCAAAATCTTTCCTGGGAGCTTGGGGCCAAACGCCACAACCCTGTCTCCCTTTTCTGTCCATGCTTAATCTGCCAGACTTGTCTAAGTTAATGAATGACCCCATGAGTCATGATCCTACATGGCCCCCCGTCCCCAACAAACTTCCTTCAGACATCTCGAAGTTCGAGGGTAATAATAGAGAGGATCCTGGTGATCACGTCACTACCTTTCACCTTTGGTGCTCATCGAATTCCCTTAATGATGATTCTATCCATTTAAGATTATTTCAATGCACCCTCATCAAAGTTTATGAGAAATGGTACATTTAAATACCTAGGGATCATATGGGACTTTTAGTCAGTTGGTGTTGGTCTTCCTTAACCACTTCCAATTTCCCATTCGTTACGATGTTGGCCTAGAAATTCTGTCAACTTTACGCCAGGACACCGCCACTCATATCTCAGATCACATCTAGGAGTGGCATAGATGAAAGAGGTCGATTAAAACCCTTACACCCCCAACCTTTCTTTTATAATGGTTCCTTAATTATTTTCACGCTCCTATCTTGAAGGACGTTTCTACTTCCAGGGTCACCACTGAGGAATAAGCTATATTTAGAGACCAACAATTAGACTTGATATATTCTTAGTCTAGGATGTTATACCACCTCCTTCTGGACACACCACGGTCGACTTATGACCCTAAACAAAATCTCRGACCTCATGTCGATGGAATTGTAGGTATCGCCAATGTAAAGTCCGTAGACTTGGTGACAAGCCATATGCAAGAGTTGTCTCTAAACCAGTATGCAGGAGGGCCAACTTCGTCTGTGTCTTCCAACCCCACTCATTTGATGGATKTACATTTCATGGAATCGTCAACCAACCCAAATGGTAACCAACAACTAGGTGAGAATAAGAAGAAAAAACACAATAATCGTAAGGGTGGGAAAAATGGTAATAAACCCAAGGATAATGGCAATAATGAGAACACGAATAATAATGTTGGAGAGGGAAAACGAGAAAGACGTAAGGTGAAGTTTCCCTGTAAGGTTTTCATGGATGATCACCTTACCCATTTATGCCCCAAAATTGCAGAAGCTGTGAGGCTATTATCTCAATCACCCATCGTGATGACAAATCCATTCCCACATAACCAACACATGGCCTCAAGCTCCTCAAACATCGAAAATGTGGCTGGTGGGAGTCAAAACCAACAGTTGCAAGAAGGTGACCATTTATATATCAATATGGTCGATGTGAAAGTTAATGTAGCCACTCCATCTCGATATTATAGCTCTTCAAAAGATATTCCTGGTCTAGAATCTTCTCCTCCTCCTTTGGAGATGACTTTAAATATTGAAAAACTAGATCCACTTCCTCGTATTCCAAAATGAGTACTCAAGCACTCTACCCATAATCCAAATGCTAGAGCCACCCATAACTACTCTATTGTTGAGGACTTGGGTCAAACCCCTTATGCGATGTCGGCTTTGGAGGTACTTCAGATGTGTCCTTCATAGAGGAATGACTTAATATCTTCTTTAGGAGCTCTAGAGCCCAGTGGCTCAAAATTTATCAAGTTTGACGTCACAGATGTGAAGCCTCACTTGCCTTACCATGTGGATTTCTAAATCCACGTGGAGTACTCAAAGTATACCATCAAACATGCAGTTGTTGATGAAGGCGTTGCTACATTTGTGATGTCCCTGATCTGCTGGAAATATCTCAATTCTTTGACTCTTTCTAAGTCATTGAACATGTTGACTACTTTTGATGGTCATTCCTTCTGCCCTCATGGTAGTCTCCTTGCCTTTCCGGTCTAGTTAGGTGGGAATACAATAGAGGTGGAGGTCAAGGTAGTTGATACGCCTCTTGATTACAACTTGTTACTAGGACGCAATTGGACCTATGCTATGGTCGTTGTTATATCGTTCGTCTTCCATACTCTTTGTTTTCCTCATGAAGAGAATATCATGATGATTGACCAGTTATCCTTTGCATACTCTATCCCTAATGCATCGATTGGACCATCGATCCCTCTGATTGAAAATTCTCAGTCGACAAATGAGAATATCAGTGTCGGAATGTATTCTTCCCTTATGGGTACTTTAGACTTCATGGCACCGAGTCACCATGTTTACACCATGTCCAGTAGTCCCGTCTCGACAGGGAGGCCCATTCCTTTCCGCACTTCGTGTTTTAACGATCCTTGGACCCTACCTTCCTCGACTACATCTTGTTAGGGTCAGCCACATACTGGCATTATATCACCAACCCCTGTGGATCATGTTGGAGATGGGTCGACAACCTCTTCTAGTCATGTTGAAGACCAACAACCAGCTGCTGGAAGTCATATTGGGGGCACAAGTCTAGTCATTGCTAGTCACACTACACATATGTCACCAACATCTGCTAGTCATGTTGGGGATTCATCACCAACCTTTTCCAGCCACGTGGGGATTTGCTACTAGCCTCTACAATTCATGTTAGCATCATGCCACCAGCCACTGTAAGTCATGCTGGGGGCATTCATATGATTGATAATCCTATATGTGTATGACATAAGCCCAATTTCCTTTGTAGGTTTTGCAAAGGATATCACCTTACTTGTTTGTGCCCTACTACTGTTGTGGTACAAAAAGCGTGGTCCTTTCCCGGGGGTCCTTCGGGTTCTGATTCATCTTTGGCTTCCCAACCTTATTTGGTTGATACAATAGTCATGCCAATGCAATATTCGGCTGACACCCCTCTTCCTTTAGGGGCTGATACATCTCTTGACCTTGTTGTCTCGCATCCTGTTCAACTAGCGGTCATGTTGATGCAATCTTCGATTGAAACCACTCCTATTTTTGGGGGTGATGCATCTCTTGACCTTGTTGTCTCACATCCTATTCAACCAATGGTTGAAGAAGTGGTCATGCTGATGCAATCTTTAGCCAATCCCACTCTTCTCTTAGAGAGTGACAAGCCTAAGGAAGTGACATTGCCGATGCAATCTTCGGTCAATACCACTCTTCTATACCTTCTTCATTAGGGAGCATTCCACTCTCTTCGAGTATGCTCCCTCCAAGTACTAGGGTGGTTTCCTTTCATTGGAATGATCTTGTAGACCCTCAACTTCCTTTTTCTACACCCTTCTAGATAAGGGGCATTCTTCGATATCTTGTAGATAAGGTAACCTTTGCAAGTATTTTATCCTCCTCGACTTGGAAAGCTTTGGGTTTTTCCAAGCTTGTGTCAACTCTTTGTAAGTTGTTTAAATTTCATAGAAGTCATGCATAGGAGCCTTGGCCTCCCTTGTGAATTGCCGCCTAGAATCTCACAATTGAGTTCGAGTTAAGATCTTTTCCGACTCGTTCAAAAAGAAAAAATATTTCCAAGTGATTTATCCCTTTCACACTCATTAAATTGGAATTGAAAGATCATGAGTCTTAGTTAATCTCTTTTCTGACTCATTCAAAAAGAAAAAAATATTTCCGGGTGATTTTTCCCTTTCACACTCGTTAAATTGGACTTGAAAGGTCATGATTCTTAGTTAATCTCTTTTCCGAATCGTTATCAAAAAGAGAAAATATTGCTGAGTGAACTTGTCTCTTTCACACTCGTAAATTGGATTTGAAAAGACATCTATTTGGCACAATTTTATCCCCTTTTCACACCAAGTAGACTATAAGTCATAAAAAATGACATTGTTTTGGCGTTAAGTTGTGATTTCATCTCATGCCCTTGCTTACAATATTGAGCCTATATCCGGTTCTCACTTTGTGTTATAAACTGTTTGCCTCAACAATTTTTTGCATCCTAAACCAAGCAGAGCCTTGTTTATATCCTTCACAATTTGACACCCTATACCTAGGAGGGAACATTCCCCCGAGTGTCCATATCCTGCATGCATTTCCTTACATTGAGCATAGGTACGTTCCACTGCTACAACTAGTATTGCTTACTTGTGACACTTGTTTCCTCCTCTGTATCAGAGCATTCATTTGTTTATGAAAAAAAAAAAAAATACGGGCGGGAAGGTAGTATTATCTTGTAATGGAAGCAATCGTTTCACCTTTGAACAGAGCACAAAGTTACTGAGTCCATTTATCATCATAATTTTGGGATTAGCATGGCCTTAGGAATCTGAGCTCGTTACAGAGTCTTCTCTACTGTCTCATTACTCTTCCAGTCCCCATAGAGAGTTTTATTGATGCCTCTTGCATATTATGGTTTCATCATTGGGTCTATGCTGTCGGAGTCTTCCATACGTCTCATGCTCTTGTTCAAAAGAAGTCTATCAACATGTGTTGGCCACTCCTCAGAAATCTTGACTTTTCATGTCAGCCATACCCTCAGTTTTTCTTAGAGTCATATGATATTGTAGTCCTATCATGCACTGTGGCCCTACTTTCATCATTGGTAGGTAACCTTGAACCCAACAGTCGAGATTTCATCATTATTCGTTGACTGGGTGGTTTCCCTTGTGTTCAATGACAAGACATATATTCACACATTGGGATTCATGCAATGTCTTGGATGCCATTATCGTTATTCATGGTTTCCTCACCTTTGTCATAATTTTTCATCATTGGCTGCTATTCAGAGGGTCTTTTTTGTGTACCGCTTGCACTTGGAACACGCAAAATATGCATAGGGTCATTGGTTCGTGAACATGTTCTTCGCCCGATTTCCACCAAATCATGAAGCTCCTAGTTTATACCTCGTGATGACTAATGAGAGATTCCTTAATTCTCTCCTTTCAATGGGTCTCTTTCCATCGAATTCAACCCATTTATTCTGGAAACGGGACCTAGAGTCTTATAAGTACCTTGAATCTTGCAGTCATTAGTGGCAGGCTCTTTCACCATCGACAGTTGGGAATACATCAATGTCTCTTGATCGATGGATTCTTCAGGTGTTCGACACCGACTCCTTTATTCACACTTTCAAGAATGTACTCGGTGCCTTGATACCTACTTTCATTATCGGTAGGTTGTCTCACATTTGTTAATGGTATACATCAATGACTGATAATCAAACAATGTCTCGTTATGTTCGACCTCAACTCCTTTATTCACATGATTTAGACTTGCACCTTTGAAGGATTGTGTAGAAGACTTGAAGACATCACTATGTGGCCACAACTTTCCTGATTTGTTGCTTCCTTTTCATTGGACTAGTACCTATATGATTTTAGTAATCATGGGATATCATATTGTACTTCGTTGTATACAAATATCTTCAAATTGGTTTTGAGATTGGTTCTACTGGGCCTTGTTCGTGACTATGACAACTATTGGCATGCAACCACATTTGTATTTTTCTATTCATGAACACATACACTTGTTTGGTATATTTTCACATGGATCTGCAGTGTAATTTTTATTGGAAGCCATGTATGCAAAGTTAGTACAAAATGTAATGAACAACGAGTTCGTCCATCTTGTCCCATACCACTCCAATGCTGGGTTATTTATAACATATTTTGGCCATCCAATATACTCCTCTGACCTCACACATTAGGGGGCATCTGTTATAGCAAGATTTGCCTCACCCTATGCGATCTTGCCCAGAAGGCCTTTTTCCATTTCCCCATGCAGACTTATCATCCCTGTTTGTAAGATCCAGAGCTAAAAACAAATATTTTTCCACATATACACATATTTCACACTATATAACATGAATATATGCAAGATGCTCCACTACAACCCGTGTACATCGGGATTTGTGCCAGAAAATGAAAATTAATGTTGGGTTTCCATGTCACGACAGAAGATCTATGATCCTTGGCCTTCCATATACTGGAAATTTTTCGAATCATCCCTTCAGTTCGATTTTGAAGGCTATAAATGGGCCAATTCTGAGCTATGGAAAAGGAAAAAGAATTCAACTTTGAGAGAAAAGTTACTCTAGAGGAATTATTTACTTCATATTGAGTCTGCATCCCTTTGTCCTTTAAGTCTGAACACAATGTTCAACCCCCAAGCTCTTCCCTTATTGATTGAGAACCTCATTGTTTCTCTCTTATGAGCTTTCCTTTGGTGGAGGATTGAAGTGGTGGAGGCCCAGCTAGAAGGAACTTAGTTTCTCGGTTCTGAACCATGCTGACACAAAAGTCTGTAATATTTTCACTTAATATGATCATTCATTAATAGAAATTCTCTTTTCTCGTCCAATTGATATCTTGCAAATATATTGAATTATTATTCCATGGGCGTATTTGTCTTGTTTATTAATGGATTATGCTATTGAATGTGCTAACATTATACAATATCACCATATGATTGCTTTGCTTGGTTGTTGAGGACTAGTTGCAGGTATATTGCTTTGGGTCAATTGCTCAATGGTGGACTTCATCGAATGTCTGGATGAGGTAGGCATTTTATCTTGTCTTGATAGCATATTTGTTTTCATAGCATACTTGAGAAAAGAGTTGATTTATGTAGTCATTTCCATCTGTTGTGGTTTACCCTAGCCATAGAGAGATTTCCCTCGTAACATTTCCCTTCATTTCCTAGGTTTATTTATTGGTTTAAAAACCCCACTAAACCTAAGGGATTGAGGACCAAACCCCCAGGGTGTTTTAGTACCTTTCCCTCAAGATGTTTTTTGAGGTTTTGGATCCCTATTTGCTACTACAAATAGGTTGTAGTTTTACCTTTCAATATTTGTTCATATCCTTTAGTTTCTTTCTTTTATTTGCATACCATTTCAATGCATTAAAAAAACACAAAAAGGGCATACATGGCAAGAAATTGGATTAGGTTCCATAACATTTAGTTTATTACTATTTGCTACAACCATTGGCTATCATATCATTGTTGTTACAAAACCTTAGTTAGCTTATATTTGCATACCAAACCCTTAGTGAAAAAAAAATACCATTTAGGACCCTTCTTTTTACTTTCCAATAGGGATTCACCATTGCAAATATATATGCATTGCTTGAAGGAATTTTTTCTACCTTAGATTTATGAATTTGCATGCAACACTTTTTTATTTTTTCAAAAAGAAAAGATAACACTTAGTACTTTTTATTATTTTTCTTGCATAAATCAAAGTTTATTTCAAGCACTTTATTTTCAAAGTTATTCATTTTCAACATTTGTTTTTAATCCAACAATCACTTTCAACATATAACTAGTTTCAAAACCATAACAACACCAACCAAAAATGAAACTTAAAATTACCTTTGGACACCATTGCTCCTTCCAAGAGACAATATCATAGGTTGAAAATCCTTCGACCAGAGTTCCCTATTCATCTTTCTCTTGTCTCCACTTGACGAAGTAGGCCCCCCTGCCCTGACTTATCCATTGATTCTAGCTCATCCAAGTTGGAACCCTCATCCATGTTGAGAAGTACTGGTGCAACCCATTCCAACCCTTTACCTCCTTCACCAAGACCATATCCCCCTAGTTCACACATGGCCGAAACTACTCAAACCTCATTGCCTTTCATGGTCAGATTAAGCATCCTAGACCTCAACTAGTTGATCAATGAACCTATCCATCATGACACCACCGGGCCTCCCATGCCTACTAAAATACCCTCTGAAATCCCCAAGTTTGAGGGTAAGTTAGGATAAGAGATATCCACCCATGTGATGTCTTTCCATCTATGGTTTTATTCAAACTCCATCATAGAGGAATCAATTAGACTTGGAATTTTCCAAAGAACCTTGATGGGTGTTGTTGCCAAGTTGTACATTAACAAACCTAGAAACACTCACTACACGTTTGAGTCCATTTCAAAGGTGTTTCTCACCTTCTTTCAGTTACTTGTCTACCACAATTTGGGGATCAATATCCTTACCTCCTATCGTCAAACCAATGCCACTCATATCGTTGACTGTATCCATGAGTAGCATAGAATATGTGGTCTATTAAGGCCAAGCTTGATATCTTCATGAAGGGATTCTTCCTGAAATCCCTCCTTCCTCCCATCACCAAGGATGTCTTTGTGACATTACCCCATAATGAGGAAAAGGATATCCATAAGGCCCAACAATATGATTTGATGTATGCCTAGTTTGGATACCTTTACACAATCCCTCCCCATGATCAGGGAACTCAACTACTCCAAGGAAATCCCATGTAGTTGATGGTTTAATTATCTTTGTCTCCCAGTATTATCCACCACCACATCCACTAAGAGATAGAGGATATACTCCTCGTTATTATGGGTCCCCCATTCCCTATAGATACCCAAACCCACCTCATGAGGCTTCATGTGTTTCATCTTATATGAACACTAGCACCTCCTACCCCACCTCATGTCCACCCACATCACCATGGTCAGGGTACCCCTTGTGGTATTTCCACAAACCCTTATTACCCTTTTCATGGTCCATCACTAGCTACCTCTGACCCTCTTGTAGTTGTTCCCCCACCCCATCCTAATATCCCTACACCTCCTATAGGAAAGGTGCATACACAAAATAATTCTCCCCTTCCCCAAAACAATAACAAGAAGAACAATAAAGGGAAAAGGAACAAAAATAATTGAAACCCAATGTCTCAAGAACACCAAAATACCTCCCCTAATGTGGGGGGAGACCAACTTGACCCCAACCAAATCCAAGGAACCAACCCAAAACCCAAGAAGGGGAAGAAACCTTCCCTTTGCACCAATAAACCTTGTGATTTTGGTGGTGTCTATGAATATTACACCCATGAGTGTCCCCACCTACCCACGATGCGTTGAGCATGGAAATTAGTCGAGGCTTCTTAGAGAGACACCGCTCATCCCACTCCTTATTTTTCATAACCCATTGTGTTGTAGAACCCTTTCCCAGCCCAGGGGTTGGTATCTACTTCCCACTCCCTCCCTCTGGTCCATCCCCCACTCTCACCCTCATGGTAATGGAAACTACCAAATTCTCTTTTTATATTCATCCAACATCAACCTAGCTACTCTATCCCACTAGTATGGGATGCCCCTAGAGACACAATCGACTAAGCCCTCTAATCCTTCTTTTTCCACCACTGAACCTTTACAAAGTCCTTTCCCTACTGTTGACATCCCTCACAAGGTGCCAAAGTTTCCACTAAGGTGGAATGCTACTCACCTTCATGGGAAGGTATCCCACCATTATAAAATTGTCTATGACTTAGACCAGTCACCCACTGAATGTCATCCCTTAAATTCCTTCACACATACCCAACATAAAAGAAGGATTTTCTTGCTGCTTTGGGAATTCTTGATCCATCGAAAAATCATATGATCACCTTTTATAGTGACCAGGATGAACCATTTCGATTACCACCCTATGCCCCAGTTTCCATTAAACAATTCTCCATTCATAGGTGTAATGTTGGTGAGGGTGTATCCACATGTGTCATGTTAACCTAGGTCTAGAAATAAATCATTTCTCCTTCCCTTGTCCCATCTATGATGTCCCTTTGAGCATATTATGGTTGGTCCTCCTAGCCTCAAGGAATTTACCAAAACTATCCCATCTGGATAAGGGGAAAAGAATTATGCATTGATGCCCCTTTGGATTACAATCTCTTATTAGTATAAAGCTTCATGTATGCCATGAAGGCCATGGCCTCTTCCATATTCTGAAAGATGATTTTCCCCCAAAATGATAAACTTTTCACCATCGACCAGTTTACTTACCATGAACCTCAATCCCAACCGCATCTTGACCATGTGGTTTCTTCTTTGGGAGGGTACCAAATTGTTACTTCCCTTGCCGACATTATCCTAGGAGTCTATAAAGACTCCATCATGTTAGGTTCATATTACGAACCTCCTCTTGCAGTCACCCAAATGGGTATGTCCAATGTTTTTATGGTGTCATTTGGTCATGGACCAATGGGATATCACCTGTAACCCTCTCCTAGACCTTCCATACCCCCCCTCATCCTTGCCTCCACCTGAAACGAATCTGCAACCACATCCGCACATGCATCCTCACTACTTTATTCAAGTTCCTTTCCTATTACCTCCACATGGGATCACCAATACCTCGATCATGGATACTCTTAACCTACCTAACCTCAATTTATGGATTCTAGCATGGTACTTGGACCCACATCCCAAACCACTTCCTAGCTCTACACCTAGGCCATATTTTTCTTTGACCCTTGTGCAACTGATACCTATGCACATTGGGATTCCACCATCATCTACACAACATGCACCTCCACCTTCTCCCCACCTTACCTATCTTTTACCAGAACCTATTGAGGTTACCTCTAAACCACCATCGACCCCCTCTTACCCCAAATCTAAACCCATGAAATCTCACAATGGCGACAAGGCCAAAGTCAAATCCACCACAACATCTACCAACCCCACTCTAGCCATCTAGCCCATTGCATCTAGGCATAATTTTCCATGTTCCCTATTCAATCTTCTTGGCCATGCTAACTTCAATTGCCCTATACTTCCCAAACTAAAAGAGATTTGTACTATGGATGACTTAAATCTTGATCCTTTTAGCCCCACTGTGGAAATCACCCTACCTGAACCCACCTCCAAACATATAAAGTCTTTTCAAACTAACCACCCATGTGTGTTATGTGACACTTATAATCATTATTCTCATCATAGTCCCCAGACACCCCAATATCAAACTACTCTTAAGATCTTTCTCTAGTTGGATTCTTTTTGTTAGTAAGATCTGATCCCGATAACTGAAGACTATGCCTTCACCCAGGATCCATCTTCTGAAACCAATTCTCAACCCACCATTTAAATTGGTTCCTCATAAGTGCATACCAATGAGAATTCCATGCAAATTATCTACCTATCAACTTCAATGGGATCGAAGCTATCGACGAACCTGCCCTTCTCTACAAGTGCACATTAGAGAACTCCCAACTTGCCTCGTGTATATTCGATGTCAACATTGATGGCACCTTTGTCCATTATCCTTTCATCCACCTCTTGGGATGAAACGTATGTGAAGCATGTTTCTCGTTCCCATGGAAGGAGGAAGGGGGGGATGGGTTATGGGGCATACTCCTTGCATACCACCTACAAAATTAGTTGGGGGAATTCTCCATACCCCTCCTGAACAACCTCATTGGCACTATCAAGAGGGCCCCCTTCTTTGATCTGCTCGTGAAAAACCTCATTTTCATTGTTGGGAGGGATCCTTACTTCTATTTCCCTTTCGACCAACCTCATTGGCATTATTAGAAGGGATCCCTTATTTTTCATCCCTCCTAACGAGACTCGTTAGTATTATCAAGAGGGACCCTCATTTTTCATCCCTCTTGACCAACCTCATTGGAATTATCTAAAGGGATCCCTTCTTTTTTCATCCCTCTTGACCAACCTCATCAGAATTATTAGGAGGGATATTTTCCTTTTGCTCCTCTCTTGACTAACCTCATTGGATTTTTTAAGAGGGACTATCCTCTTCCTTCCCTCCTGATCAACCTCCTTGGTACTATCAGGAGGGATCTTGTCTTTTTATTCCTCTTGACCAACCTCATTGGCATTATCAGGAGGGATGTTTTCTTTCCTTACCTCTTGACCAACCTCATTGGCATTATCAACAGGGACCTACACTTGTTTTCCCTCCTGAACAACCTCATTGGCATTCTCATAAGTAACCTCTCTCTCTTTCTTCCCTCCTAACCAATCTCATTGGTACTATCAAGAGGGATATTGTATTTCTATTCCCTCCTAACCAACCTCATTGGAATTATTAGGAGGAATCCTTGTTAGGCCTCCAAATTGACGTTATTTTCACTACCAGTGAACCCTTTTTTAATTATCAAAACCAAATTTTCACCACAATTACCACTCTTTTCATCACTTTTTACTATAAATGTCATTCAAGGGATCATAAGGTAATTTCATTGGTTTATTATCATTTTCCCATCATTTTTGATGAGTTAGAAGGATTAACGGCTTGTTTTGTTACTAATGATGGTTGACTAAGTTTAGGTCATGTAACCCACACGTGTTGAAATATTGTAACTTCGGAGAATATTCTAATTATATTTGAGTTATTATTTTATAGATCAAATCCCCTTTTTTGGATTGATCAAATCAGGTCTTGTATAATATCAAATCTCCTTTTGTGGATTGATCAAACTGTATTTGTATAATGGTATTTGTAAAGTTGACCCCTAATATTTATAAAGTGGTTTTAACCACTTCTAGGAGAAGTCAGCTCAACCAAGTGAAGAGACACAACCCTAGAGCCATATCACACTTTTATCTATATGTGAGGTTGGTGTCTCATTTACACACACTCACTCACTCATTTAGTGTGTATATCTTGAAGGTAGTTACAGTTGCAGGAGGAAGGAGAAGAGAGGCACATGCTTAGTATTGGTCTATCTGTTGGATCATGTTGTCATTGATGCCAATGGTTTGATTGATTGATGTCAAGTGATTTATTGATGTCAAAGGATTGATTGATTGATGATTGATGTAACATAATATGTATTTTTCTTGATGAGAATGCATAGATGAAGATGGATTAATGAGTTTTCATTGATATGATGAATATGGATCAATGAGTTGTCATTGATACATGATGAATATGGATCGATTTGGTTTCATTGGTATGTGATGCATTATTGTAAAAATGTATAGATGACTCATTATTGTCTTTTCATGATTGATAAGGTGCACAAATGGATGAAATCCAAAGTGGTCCCCTTATAGTGAAAGCCCTCACAAGAAGATGCTTTGAGGATTGAGTTATCCTAGAAGAATGGTTGGAGGACCCATTCTCTCATTATTTTCTTATCATGATTGATAAGGTTCACAAATGGATGAACTCCAAAGTGGTCCCCTTATGGTGAAATCCCTCACGGGAAGACACTTTGCGGATTGAGTTATCCTAGAAGAATGGTTGGAGGACCCATTCTTGTTTGTGGAATAATGAGATGAAGACCAATGAAATTTTTGGTGAAACTATACTATATGTATAGTGCTTGTCATTCCATTTCCAGTGGTATGTAGAACGTCACATAACTCCTCACGGTTAGAGAGTTATGACCATGAGAAGTTGGAGACCCCAGGTTTGGGTAATGGACCCAAGTTTGTTTGATGGGTAATGGTATGCGTTATGATATATTTTTAGACAATACTATTATATATGAATAGTACATGTCATTCCATTTCTGGTGGTATGTGGAACGTCACATAACTCCTCACAGTTTGAGAATTATGGCCTTACGAAGTTGGAGGACCCTCACATGTCATCTAGAAGCCCCAAAAGGTCAAAGTAGTCAAAGTGGTTTAAGGGATTTTAAAAGGTAAATAAT
>ML787199.1:597156-611784 GCA_009831015.1 Picea engelmannii
ATTTATAAGGTTCACAAATGGATAAACTCCAAAGTGGTCCCCTTATGGTAAAAGCCCTCACGGGAAGACACTTTGCGGATTGAATTATCCTAGAAGAATGGTTGGAGGACCCATGCTTGTATGTAGAATAACGAGATGAAGATCAAGGAAATTGTTGGTGAAAATATCCTATATGTATATTTCTTGTCATGCCATTTCCAGTGGTATGTATACCGTCACATAACTCCTCACGGTTAGAGAGTTATGGCCATGAGAAGTTGGAGACCCCAGGTTTGGGTAATGGACCCAAGTTTGTTTGATGGGTAACGGTATGAGTTATGATATATTTTCAGACAGTACTATTCTATATGAATAGTACATGTCATGCCATTTTTGGTGGTATGTGGAACGTCACATAACTCCTCACAATTTGAGAGTTATGGCCTTACGAAGTTGGAGGACCCTCACATGTCATCTAGAAGCCCCAAAAGGTCAAAGTAGTCAAAGTGGTTTAAGGGATTTTAAAATGTAAATAATAAAGTGAAGTGATGAGTGTACTATAATTCAAAGTGAATACAAAATAAATTATTTAAATAATAAATTCAATGGAGAAATTAGAAGTGGATTAACCCTAAAATAAGGAAAGTGGGGCCAAGTGACCTAGAAGATATTTTTAAGGAAGCTACTTGGAGAGTATAAATAAGAGGAAAGGCTCTCTCATTTTAATCACACTTGAGAATGTTAAATATCTATATGTGTCTAAGGTAACCGAGGATATCTAAGCCGAAATTCTGAGGAAAGGTGAAGAAAAGAAGGCCAAAATGCAAGGAAGGATAAATTCTTTTGATGGTGCTTTCTAAGGTATGTTATTTATAGGTCATCTCACCATTTTCGCTATAATTTTTTTTCTATAATGATTCAAACCGTGAAATTTATATTCCATTGAGAAAACATACCCAAGTATATGTGGTAAAAAATTCAGCTCATGGGTCATTGTATTTTGGGAGTTACACTTTGTGGAAAATAGGGTTTGTGGCTAGTCCTTAAACTAGTAAAAAACAGGTGTTTCAGGTAAAAACGTCATAACTTCTTCATAACAGATCCAAATTTAGTGAGACAAAATGTTTTGATTAAGGTACAGGCTTTAGTTTTTTTTTAATAGTTTCAGATCAATTCAATGAATATTTTGTGCGGGCCACACTCTACAAGGTCGTTCTCTAGAATAAGCCAGAATTCAGCAAGGTATGCCATTTTTTCTATAACGCCTTTTATGAGAGGTTCCAAGTAGTTCCAACTGGATGAATTGCATAAAACAAACTGAATAAAATTGTGTATCAATTTTAGATCTTTATTCATTACAGGTACAAAGTTATAATTATTTCAAGTTGGGGTTGTTGACTAATCCAAAACTAGTCATGGTTGAGACAAGAAGTTGATGAGTTGGCACACACATGAGGTGTATAGTTGATGATGTTGGTACATATTGATGAATAATTGTTGATTATTATTTGACACATGATTGGTATATACTTGGTACATGGTTGGATGCAATTGTTTATGGTACATGTTGATTACATGTTGTTTGGCACAAGTTGGTGCATGGTTGATGCAATTGTTTATGTTGACAGATTGATATCTATTGAGGATTGTTGCCTCATCTCAGTTGGTGCGGAGAATGTAAGATGAGTCTTTCATATATATCTGGTTCTCTTGTAGAGTTGTACTCTATTCAATTGTTGCTGAAAAGCCCCCGGATTGAAGTCCATAATAAAAAGAAAAATTGTAAATACATCTTGTGTTCTTTGTGTTCCTTGTGGAGATGATTTGTTGATGATATGTTGCTGATATGTATTCACATATAACTGATTATAAATGACAGCAATGAGTAATGAGCAAATGTTGAATGTTAACTAAGGAGTTTTGTGTAAGAGGGAAGTTTTGGGAAAAGATCCCCACACTCATTCACCCCCCCCTCCAAGTGTGGTAGGTGTGTCCAACACTATCTTTGGTGTTTTGGTCTTAGTCTTGGAATTCTATTGGTAATCTATTATTGAGGAAGTTTTTGTTGGTTTTTCTCCCCCATGAGGGTTTCCCATGATAAAATGTTGCGTACCTTGTGATTGCGTTTCTTTTAGTGATCCTCTTTATACTGTTGTTTTGGAATTGCATTGAATGCTCATGTAATTTGGAAAGAATCTAATAACAACAATAAAATCTTAACATGGTATCATAGTTTAACTAAATAGAGTATATTTCACTGGGTATCTAGACGTCACTATTATTGTATAATAAAATTAGGGATTTTTACCCAAAATCACCTTGGGAAGTGCACCTGCCCTAACACATATTTTGGCATCTTGAGCGAACTTTTTTAGTGGCTAGATTATCTGAAAAGTCAAACCTTAGTTTTGACTGGTTCCAGAAAAATAGAACTAGTACTAGAAGTACAAGTCCATAATTACGCAGGTCAAGTTTCAAGGGGTAAAACTTGGAATTTTTTGAAATAGTCAACTTCAACAAACTCATGTCAGTCCAATGCATCTCCTGGTAAGCTCAGTTTCATTTTTTTATCACTTTCATTTTCTAGTCATTTTCTTAGCTCCATGTTAAGATGTATGCAAGGACCAAGATTTTTGATAAGTTAGAAGGTGTGGAAAATTTTCGTGCCAGGAAGTACATAATTGGACTCATTCTTGAAGAGAATGACCTTGAAAAATTCATAAAAGAAAATGTATCGGAACCCGAAGAAAATGAATCCAAAGAGAAGTACAAGAAAGATATGATTAAGCCTAAAAGATTAATTGCAGATTCCATTAAAGACCACTTGATCCCTCAATTTTATTCTAAGAATACTCCAAAATATATGTTTGATGCCCTAACCAAAATGTTTGAAGGAAAGAACATCAACCAGAAGATGAACTTGAGAACCCAACTCAAGAATACAAAGATGCAAAAAGGAGAAACAATTCAAGACTATTTCTATGGGGTTTCTCAATTCAAGGAGCAATTAGAAGCAATTGGAGACAACTTAGATGAATATGAACTCATGATGACAACTCTTAATGGTATCACAAGACCTTTGGATGCCTTCATCCAAACTATTTGTGCAAGAAAAGAGAAACTCCGATTTGACAACTTATGGGAAGAATGTGTTCAAGAAGAAGCAAGAGTGGCCAACTGAGAAGTTGTCCTATTAAGAGATGAAGATCAAGCCCTAGCTCCTCATGCTAAGGGTGGAAAGGGAAAATCTAATTTTCAAAAGGAGACTCACTTTCATAAAGAGTCTCATTCTCTGAAGAGATTCCAAAAATATCATAAGGGTCAAAGAAACGGAAAATATTTCTCCTCCTACTAGTTTTATCATTATGATAAGATGGGACGCATTGCTAAGAATTATCCTTCCAGAAGAGAAGAATACAAGAGGAGAAATAAAAAAATACATCATTCCCATGCAAATGAAGATGATGAGCCACCCAAGAAGTTATCCAAATAAGTGATTGAAGAATATGTTTTGTTTTTCACTCTCTTGGGATCTATCACACCTGGAGAGGATACTTGGCTCATAGATAGTGATGCTTCTAAGCACATGATAGGTCAGACTAACACTCTATCCAGCCTTATATAAAAGGACTCCCCCCATAAATTTTCACTTGGAGATTATTATTAGTACCCTATCAAAGAATTGGGAGAAGCCACCTACAAACTTGATTCAGGAACTCTTATGAGAATGAAGGATGTACTCTATGTACCATGTTTTAAAAAGAACTTAATTTCTATTTCAGGTCTAGATAAGAAAGGTTTCAGGGTTGCATTTATATATGGTGAAGTTCTTATGTGGTCTAAAGGAAAAACTATAGAAGATGCAGTTGTTATTGGAATAGAAGAAGGTGGTTTTTACAAGTTAAAGGGTCACTTAGATGTAGCTTTGACTCACTCTACTGAAATTCCTTGTGAACTTTGGCATATAAGACTAGCTCACATCAACTACAAATCCTTACCATATGTAAGCAATCTAGTTACAGGTTTACCAGAACTAAAGGTTGGTCATGAAGGTGTATGAAAGGGATGTGTAAAAGGAAAGAACATAAAGAATCATTTTCCAAAGAGTGACAGTAAAGCAAAAGAAATTCTGAAACTTGTCCACTCAGATGTATGCGTTCCAATGCCATCAACCTCTCTAAGTGGGTATGTATACTATGTATTTTTTATTGATGATTAATCTCATAAGACTTGTGTTTATTTCTTGAAATCAAAAGATGAAGTGCTTGGAAAGTTCAAGGAATTCAAAGCCTTGGTAGAAAACCTCTCTGAAAGGAAAATAAAGATACTTAGGTCAGACAATGGAGGAGAGTATACTTCAAATTAATTTGGAAGCTTTTGCAGAGATGTAGGGATTAAGAGGGAGCTCACCACTCCCTATAATCCTCAACAAAATGGTGTAGCATAAAGAAAGAATATAATGATTATGGAAACATTAAAGACTATGATTCACGATCAAGATCTTCCAATGCACTTATGGGATGAAGCAATAAGAACAACAATATATGTCCAAAACAAATTATCCCATGGTGCACTTGGATTCAAAACTCCCGAAGAAATACTAGAAATAATCTAGAAGTAAGCCATCTCAAAATATTTGGTTGTCCAGTATTTGTACACATTCCAAAAGAAAAGAGAACTAAGTTGGATCCTTCAGAAAATAAGGGAATATTTGTTGGATACTATGAGGTCTCTAAGGCCTTCATAATTTACAAACCATGTTACCATCATATTGAGATCAACATAGATGTAACCTTTGATGAACATGCAACCCTCAAAAGATCAAGGAAATGCCAACTTGAAGAAGTATATGAAGAAGAACCTGTAGCTCCCAGAGTTGCAGAACCCATGAAGAAAGTTACAATTACCCCGGATGATGAGATTCTAGAAGATCATGACATGATAGAATCTCAAGAACCTACTCATATGACTATCTCTCACAAGAGAAATCCAGCTTGGGAGAAAGAACTTATTCAATATGTAGAGAAGTATGGTGCCCCAGAGGAACCATGAGACAAAACAAGAAACGCAAGCCATTCTCCATCTATATGGACTTGATGTGTGATCTCGTAGAGAAGGAACCTACTTTCTTTGAGGAAGTTATTTAGAGGAAAGAATGGATGGATGCCATGACAGAAAAAGACCGGTCCATTATGAAGAATGATGCATGGGAAGTAGTTCCTAGACCAAAGAACAAAGATGCAGTATCTTCCAAGTGGATATACAAAATAAAACATGAAATAGACGCAAGTATTAAAAAACATAAGGCAAGATTTTTTGTTCATTGAGTTTCTCAAAAGGAAGGTATTGACTATGAAGAAACATCATAACCATCATAGCTCTTGTAGCCAAAATGAAGTGGAAGTTGCACCAGATGGATGTGAAAACAACTTTCTTAAATGTTGTTATTGAAGAAAAAGTGTATATAAAACAACCACAAGGGTTTGAAGTTTAATATAGAAATACTCATGTTTGCAGGTTGAAGAAATCTATGCACGGGTTGAAGCAATCTTCTAGAGCTTGGTATGACAGAATTGATAGTTTCCTAACAATATTGGGATTTACCAAGAGTAAAGTTGATCCTAACCTATAATTCAACATTATGAATGATGAGATAGTTATATTGCTACTATATGTGGATGATTTATTCTTGACAGGAGAAGAAAACATCATCACAGATTGAAAGAAGAAGCTCACTACAGAGTTTGAGATGAAATACCTAGGCCTGCTACATTATTTCTTATGTCTTGAAGTTTGGCAAAGCCCAAAGAATATCTTCCTTAACCAAGGGAAGTATGCAGTTGAAATACTGAAGAGATTTGAAATGTTGGAATGTAAATCCATGAACACACCCATGGAAACGAATTTGAAGCTCCTAGTTGACACTTCGTCAAAGTTGGTTGATGCTACTCAATACAAACATATTATTGGTTCATTGATGTATCTAAAAAATATAAGGCCAGATATATGCTTTGTTGTGAACACCTTGAGTCAGTATCTGGTGGAGCCTAGACATGTTCACCTTGTAGCTTCAAAGCATGTGATGAGATACCTTAAGGGTGCGTTGGATTATGGTTTTTGTTACATTGGATATCATGAATTCATATAGTATGGTTATACTGATTTAGATTGGGATGGAAGTGCTTTAGACAAAAAGAGAACTTCAGGATGTTGTTTCAGTTTAGGGTCAGCCGTGACTTCATGGAAAAGAAGGAAGAAATCCAATATTGTTCTCAGCACGACATAAGTGGAGTACATTGCATCATGTTCCACTAGTTGTGAAGCCATATGGATTTGAAAGTTGTTGACATGTCTATTCGATATGGAGATGGAAGCCATCATGATTCTATGTGATAATCATAATTGTATAAAGATGACAGAGAACCCATTGTTCCATGATAAATCTAAGCACATAGAGTTATGGTACCGCTATATTCTTGATATGGTGCAGAGGGGAGCTGTAAATATCCAATATGTTGGCACATATGAGCAGGCTGCAAATGTGATGACCAAGCATCTGTCTCATGTGAAGTTTGAGTAATTCCAAGACAAGCTTGGTGTAGTCCAAAAGGATCTCCCTCGAAAGGGGGAGTGATATTGATGATACTATGGTATCCTAACCAACAACGGGTAAATCTGTTAGGATTTTATATCCAAGGTGATTGATCATCCCTAGGAAGATCCTAAAGGTTTGGTAAGGATGGTATTTCAGAGTGCCTATGCATTTATATGTCAATTATGGTCAGTAGTGGTAGCTCTGTTAGAATTTTATATCCTAGGGAATCTTATGATTCCTGGGAAGATATCGAAGGTCCGGTAAGGGCGGTCTGTCAAATTACCACGTGATATCTTGTTAGGATTTTATATCCAGGGAATATTATGATTCCTGGGCAGATCTCGAAGGTCTGGTAAGGATGGTCTGTCAAAGTACCACACAATATCTTATTAGGATTTTATATACTAGGGAATCTTATGATTCCTGGGAATATCTCAAAGGTCTGATAAGGATGGTATGTCAGAGAACCACAAAATGTTATTATTAATGCACCTGCCTCATTCTGTTGCCACATGTTGATGATGTTGTTGTTCCAGCTTCATGCTATTGATGTTGATGTTTCAACTCCATGATAATGATGATGATGATGATGTTACTCCAACTCCATGTTATAAGTGATGATGATATTGATGATGAGAAAAACTTCCAATGATTTATAGATGTGCTAGTGAATGTTCCAGATGTTGATGATGATGTTGCCCTCTCCCTCTCTTGATGATGTTGTATTGAGTCATGTCAGTAGAATACCCTTTTTGTTAAGGGGGAGAGTTGAAATATTGTAACTTCGAAGAATATTCTAATTATATTTGAGTTATTATTTTATAGATCAAATCCCCTTTTGCGGATTGATCAAGTCGGGTATTGTATAAAATCAAATCCCCTTTTGTGGATTGATCAAACTATATTTGTATAGTGGTATTTGTAAAACTGACCCCTAGTATTTATAAAGTGGTTTTAACCACTTCTAGGAGAAGTCAACTCAACCAAGTGAAGAGACACAACCCTATCGCCATCTCACACTTGTATTTATATATGAGGTTGTTGTCTCATTTACACATATTGAATCACTAATATAGTGCACATATATTGAAGGCAATTGCAGTTGTAGGAGGAAGGAGAAGATATGTGCATGCTCAGTATTGTTCTATCTTTGGTGTTTTGGTCTTAGTCTTGGCAATATATCATTGATGAAGTTTTTGTTGGGTTTTCTCCCCCATGAGGATTTCCTAGGATAAAATGTTGCGTACCTTGTGATTGTGTTTCTTTCAATGATCCTCTTTATATTTTTGTTTTGGAATTGCATTGAATGCTCATGTAATTTGAAAATAATCTAATAACAACAGTAAAAACTTAACGACATGGAGGTCTGGTAACCCACATCATAGTTCGTCATACTTCTAAAGTTCTAGAAGGGAAACCGAGACATGGGTTCTCTTTGAAACAACCCTGACATGCTTCTATATTCCTTGAATTAGTTCTAGAGTGACAAGGGAGAGCACCAATTACAATCAAAGATCATGATCAATTATCTTCCAAATTAGTGTGCCAACAAGAAAATATGATTGAGGTTGAAAATTGGAGATATTCTCCTACATTTTCATGCCATGAAAATATTCTCTAATGATTTCAAAGTTATTTTGGCACCTCCAAGTCTAATTGTATTAGTTTTTGCAATTTATTCAATGTATTTGATGCACCCAATGCGTGAAAACATAGGATCCATTTAGGGTCAACCTAAGCGTATTTGGGATACAATATTGTATTTAAAATCGTGTTATAAACAATGTAAAGGAAGTGGTATGAGATAGATACACATACACTAAGATATCAGACATTGAAATTGATATTTTTGTATCGAATTTTATTGAGACTGTTTAATAGAAATGTTGGTGTTCTAAGATCAGTTTTTGGTTCAGTTCGACTCAATACTGTAGTTATTTAAGTAATGAGACGTTGATTGGGAGGGCCTGTGAATCTGGGCATCGTTTATTTGTGAAATTAGCATAAGGATTGTACGTGTGTTTACTAGATAGATATATTTACTTTGTTTTCATTCCTCACACCAAATAGCTTTGTTCTTGTTTAGTTTGTGAAAATGATTTCGTTATTGTTTATTATCTAATAGTGTTCATTTTATATCTCAATAATAGACTTTTTTCTAAATGGAATCATGCTACCATCACAACTCTGCAACAATTTTGATTTCATAATTTGAATGCCCCAGAATAATAACTCCATTTCCATATATATTCATTCTAGTTTGTAAACTAGTTTATGTAGAAAGCACTTTTGTTTTGATTTTGATTGGGTTATGATCTAGGTGTAGCTTGAATAATTACATTGCAATCTTGTTTTATAAATGGAATTTTTATTACCTTTCAAATCATAATTTGAGATAAATTTGTTTGGATTTGAAGCACAATGTTGTATGATTTGTGATTCTAGATTTAGTATTACAGTGTTTGAGTTTGTTAACATAAGTTCCATTTCGAGAGTGTGTGGATTGATCCTCTTAGTATTATTTTCCTTTTAGTTTAATGATTGAATTTAGTGTGGGATATCTCATTAAAGGTCAAAGATAACATTGAGTTTTATTCTATTGTGTGAACATTGTATACCTCACAGTGAAAGAAACATAACACATGCCCTTTAAAACTTTGCATTTTTCATCCAGTGAAGATCATCTCCTTTTATTTTTACATTGTCAATGTGTGAAATAAACTAGTTTCTTAACAAATTTTATATGAACAATGACATTGAAGGTAGGAATGATATTTTCTCCAGAATTGCATACATGAACACTTAGTATTTGCTTGAATGAAATACCATAGCATGTGCTCGACAAAGCACTTCCTTGTTTTTCTACCCATTGAATGAGATTCTTGTAATTTGCATAGTATTTAATTGATGTTAATCAATGCTAGGAGTATAGTTTCATTCAATTAAGTTGAGAGTGTTATTTTCCATAGATTAGATAGTCATTCATGTTCTATTCTTACAATTTGGATAATTTTCAATTTAAAAAGACACCCCCTAAAAGAATGTCCTATTGATAGTATTGAAATATGTGTTATTTGTGCAGGAGAACACTCCATGGATAATTGTTCTTCCTTACCTGGACTTAAAGCAGTGTATAAATAAGGAAATCAAGAATAAGAACAATTATGTACACTTTCACCGAGGATTCCATGAAAACCAAGAGAACCATGCATGTCTTCAAATCCTACATCTCAATTTACTTCATACTTTCCTGGTCAATAGTATCCACCACAATACTTGGATCCTACTATGCCTTGACAAGGATGGCCTCAACAACAGGTCCACAATCATTCTTGGAAACAAGGATGGAAAGGTCCCAACTATGGGAACATGCCTACCTATACCTACCCTACACCACCACAACTATCATACCTTATGCCACCACCTCAAAAATATTCACAACAACCATATCCCCCACAAATTCCATATCCTACACAAATACAAACCCAACCAATTACACCATTTCAACAATTACAACTTACACAACCCAAAAAACTACAAATTTCATCCACCAAACTTCCAAGACCCACATATTTTCTTGCCCAATCAATTCCTAACCCCAACAATAAGGTAGCTCGACATGTTTTCAACACTGAGTTACAACCCTTTCCCACTTATTTGATCATCCTAGTAGACCTACAAGAAATTCAACTTATTTCGGGAAAGGTGCTCAATAAGAACTCTCCTACAATTATTGAAGAATATTCAGAGGAGACATATCCTCATCAAATAAATGATAATGTTGAAATAAAAAAAAATTCCTCACATTTAGAGCTTCCCCATTCATTCAGTTTACCTCCCTACCCAGAAAGGTTAGGCTTGGAAAAACCAATTGTTCACCCTGAATTTGACTTGGTATATGAATTAAGGAATGTTTGCATCAAAGTCCCTCTATTACAAGACATTAAATATATATCTATTTATTCCAAAACCATTAGGGAATTTTGTGTAAATAAACTTGGAAGAAAAAGGATAGAACCAACAAAAATCCAATTTGTGAGGAGATCAACATATCTAAGGTCAAGACAATTTTTGTAGAAAAATGTCAAAATCTTGGAAACTTGATTATTTCAGTACACATCAATGATGTTCTCCTCCAAAACACTCTTATTTCCTTAAGGGATGAAATCAATATCATGACTTGGAAGACCATGAAACAACTACAATTAATTAACCTTTGTCCTACACCCATTGTTTTAAAATTAGCAGACTGATCCAAGATTAAGCCCGAGGGTGTATTAGATTATGTGATTGTTTCCTTAGACTCTTTGGAGTATCATGTTGAATTTATGGTCTTTCACCCCCAAAACAATTCACAGGCCGATCCTCTAATCTTGGGAATACCATGGATGGCCATCGCAAATGCATTTATTGGTTGTAGGTCTGGGAACATGTTTATTTCTCATAGGGACTTAGTGAAAATTGTAACTCTGTATCCTCCCATCAAATATTCTCATGAGCTTGAAAAAAATCCATGGATAGACACTACCAGTAGTGATGAAGAAAATTTTCAACCTATTTGTATAATAGATCAGATTATTGTTGTCGATTAAAATCACAACGATGAATTCTGCCCGCAAAGGATTGCTAAAAATGCTATTATTTAATTATGATAATAATATAATACTAGTAGGTGGGACCCCCTTGTAGACTAGAGGCGCAAGGATAGACATATGACACATATTTTGTTGATGTTATGATGTTGACTACAAAGTCCTACCTTTTTGATGATGCAGTCTTGGTTGCATTTGGTGTGATAATGAGTGGTTAATGCATGTTGTTGGTAATCGTTTGCGACACAAAACAATATCCATGGTTATGAAGATCATGTTGGTTACAGTTGTTATGTTATAACCTTGTTACTAATTTTTATGTTGATTACTTAGCCACATATATGCAAGGGATACTTAATGGTAGTATGATCAAAACAAGGAAAATTATGGAAAGGTTATATAGTTATAGCAAAAGGAAAGGGACTATGTGAAAAGACTACATGCAAAATTCAAATGAAAAAGTTAATGGATTAAGTGTTAGTCCTAGCTATTATGCTCTTTGTTTGGTTAATGGACTATGAAAATTTCATTAAAGTTGAATGTAGGCACATATAGAAATGCTCATATGGATTATGGTGTGGAGTTATGGAAAATGTTAACGCATGAAATATCTTGGGTGGCGCACTATACAATAGATATGGTCTCAGATCTTACGAGGGTTTGGCATTGATTATGCATTGGTGATATGGTTTGATTTATTGGTGGATGTTATGCTTATTGGGTTGTCTTGTAATTTGAATTGAATGGGGCCAGGTGATGGAAGCGACGTGCATTTACTGCATGTCACTCCAAACCTTCCCTATCACCTGTCACCCTAGCATTGTTCCATTGTTGATATTTCGCTCTGTTGGTTGTGAAGCTCCATGTTTTCAGTATTTTTGGAAGGGAAGGCTCGACCAACTCATCATTTAAGAGTTTTACCGACAGGTATGGTTATTTTCTCTCCATCCATGAAGCATTATTTGTTTTATGAACCAAATGGTGGCTCAGTGATGCTTGGATTCTGTGTGTTCTTGAGATTTTCGACTGTGTGTAAATGTGGTGTTATGGCTCTCTGTGATGATTGTGAAATGTTAGAAATTGTAAGAAAAGGAATGGGTATTATTAAGTTGTGCATTGGTTGTTTTTTCGATCAATGTAGTTTTACGATGGGTCTTTGTGGAATAATAAGTGACAATGGTGCAATAAGGCTATGGGTTTGATGATTGAGGGGTTTTGTTCTTATTATCAATGTATGTTGTTGTGGTAATCATTACCCAGTTGCAGAGTATTTGAAAACAGTGGTGTGTTCTTTTCTTCAACTCCCGAGCTATGGTTGGTAACCCATTCCTATTGTCTTTTCACTG
Source organism: Picea engelmannii (assembly GCA_009831015.1). Classification (NCBI taxonomy): domain Eukaryota; kingdom Viridiplantae; phylum Streptophyta; class Pinopsida; order Pinales; family Pinaceae; genus Picea; species Picea engelmannii. Next base: position 609,669 of record ML787199.1, read on the forward strand.
AAAGAATCCCAAGATCCAGTCTTGGCTGGCCCCCAACGTTAATACAGTCTTGTGTGGGTATTGGATTGATACATGTTATATCTCGACGTTCTTTCACAAGAATGTGTGTGTCCTCACCGTTGTTGTTGTCAAGAGTTATTAACCTTCCAGGTGATTGGAAAGAGACATTGTCTTGTTGCGTTGGATAACTACCACTATTAAGTTAACCCTCGTCTCTTCTTTGCAAGTGTTAGATGCTCCTATGTGGACTGGGATATTTTACTTGAATTCCCTTTGTCTCTCCTTGATCTAAAAATGAAGAAGAATTGAAAAACTTGAATAATTATTGCAAGTGAAATGTTGTGTGTTTAAAGCAACCAGATCAATTTGCAACACATAAATTAAGGATTACTTATGTAAAATACACATAGACAACAGCATAAAACATTGAACATCAGCACATAAACATAGCAACTTGATAAAGGAGTTCACCCCACTCCGGGCTACATCTCCTGGTCCAGCTTCCAATGGATCATTATTATTAAATTGATCAAAGTTCTCAAAAACATGCCTTACACTGCTCAAAATGACAAACCGACTACTCTAATGGCTCCGCAACATCCCAAAACCCCTGTCTGGGCTCTTTCGGCACCTCAATCGGTTGAAAAATGAATAAGATAGCCTTCTTGAAGTCTCCCTCTTCAACTTTGCTGTCTTTGGTTCTACAACTCGCACCCTTGTGCTTCCAACCTGGCACACATACTCATTTAAGCGTAAAGAACCCAGTCCCGTACACAACCGCGCACCGGTACAAACTGTAGGATGGTTAAGGGCGCGCCAACCCCTAACTGCCTCGGCTCTTGGGCACATGGCGCCATAGGACCGCGCGCTTTTAAAAAGTGGTTAAGTTGGTTTGGAACGGGCATAACCACCCATGCGCCCGGATTAGGGTCATATGGAAAATATATTCAAACCCCTGCGACCAAAGGCTATACGCCAACCATTACACATATGTTATGGCCACATATATATATATATATATCAAAGGTCCGCGGCTATGTCCGTATAAATTTTCCCGCACATACATTACATGGGCTTTGGGTTTAACACTATGGCATGGTCGCATGTATTGACAATGGAACCACGGGTCGGGGCTTAGCCTCGACCCACGCTCCTTTCCACATAATACAATAGGTAAACATAAATAAAGGTTTGAAGGTATAGCTAACAAGGAACATCGGGCGACTTAACGGTTAATGGAGTATTGTAAAGACTTTGTGATGTGGGAGGTCCGGGGGTCGAACCCCGCGGCCTCCATTAGTTTTACATAACAATTATAGGCCAATCCAAGAGGGACACGTGGCGCCCAAGCATTGGGCCACGTGTCCTCATACCATTCGCTGCCAATATGACACGTGTCAACATTCGATTGGACAACCACCAACCAATAAAAATGCACCACATCGTCCCTTTGCCACATCATCATGATGGTACGACCCTTCCACGTGGCCGTACGGACTGTACGGATAGGTACAGTCAACATTCCAAATTTTTGCCTGTTTGGCTTGGCGGACAGATCGTGATATCTCCTCCATACGGACTCCGTTTGTGAAAGTAAATATACTGCTAGAATCAGGAAGACGAGACGGACGCAATGGCACTGTTTTCGTTGCATTCTGAGCACTTTGAAAATTGAGCAAAATTTGATCCCCTAATCACACCTCCCCATTGGGAAGATTTTGGACCTCCAAAAGACTATCTCAATCTATGTGAATATGAGGGTATAGTTCCCTCACCCTTCCAACCTCAATCCACTTGGCCTTGCTTGGATTCATCCCTTTAAGACCAACTCGCAAATACTCCACATTTCCACGCTTCGAAGTTCACATCCTCCTGTCAAGTATGGTGTCTTCCTACAGTTCTGTTAGATACTCTGTTGAAAAATCATCTATGGAAGGAATATGAACATGCTCTCCTTGATCATCGATCAATGAAGGCTCATACAACTTCAAATTCTCAACATTAACAACTGCATACATCTTCATATATGGAGGCAAATCTAAACGAAAAGCATTGTTACCAATCTTGCTGACAATTTTGAAGGGACCATATCGAATTGGTTTCAACTTTTTACCTT
>ML787199.1:625870-636290 GCA_009831015.1 Picea engelmannii
ATGCCTCAAATAACTATGCAAAGCACCAATATATTTGAGCAATGTTTCCTGTGAAGACAAATCAACTCCCAAAACCAAAGCTCGTCTCCTAAACTCCTGAGTGAAACTTTGTACATTCTATCCTTTTGCTTGTCTAAAATTCTACCATTTCATGGTTGCCTTTTGTTTATAAGCTAATGGATAAAATTGTTTTTTAATTGCTATTATGAAATCATTCCGAGAAAGCAAAATTTTCCATTCTTTTTCATTTCTTCCTGTGTCTTAGATTCCCACCAAACAAGTGCTGAGCCATCTAATCTTAATGAAGCTAACTGAATTTTAGTTTCATCATCTTGAATCTTTTGTATTCTAGAATAGACTTCAATTTGACGTATCCATTTATCTAATTTTTCAGTGTTAACTTCTCCATTATAAAGTGGCAACTCAAATTTTATATCAAGCTTTAATGAAGGAATTTGTGAAGGAGTTTTACCATGCCCATTGGGAAGATGTTTCAAACTTGAAGAAGAAGAAGAAGATGATGATGATGGAGGAGGAGAGGGTGGTGGAGAAGCACCATTCCCTCCATCTCTACCTGGAGTCTTGTCACCACCGCCTCCCTTATGCATTGAAGGGTTAGAGCCTTCACCCTACGACATCATGGTCCGTTCCATTATGACTTTCATCATATCTCTCAACTGTATGATAGTCTGCCTGAAGTCCGCTTCTTCATCTGGAACACGTTCATGATCTTCTGCATGTGCCATGCTTGGTGAATGTCTCTCTACAACTTGCGGTGAATGAAACTGTTTCCTCCTCGTCGGATAAGAACTTGGATCCACAAGTTGACCTTCTCCTCTTGTGAGTTTCAACCTTGTGAGAATCAGAAACAAAACTTGCAAACAATCAAGTCGTCAAAACCAGTGCTCTGATACCAACTTGATCTAAAAATGAAGAAGACTTGAAAAACTTGAATAATTATTGCAAGTGAAATGTTATGTGTTTAAAGCAACCAGATCAATTTGAAACACATAAATTAAGGATTACTTATGTAAAATACACATAGACAGCAGCATAAAACATTGAACATCATCACATAAACACAACAACTTGATAAAGGAGTTCACCCCACTCTGGGCTACATCTCCTGGTCCAGCTTCCAATGGATCATTATTATTAAATTGCTAAAAGTGCTCAAAAACATGCCTTACACTGCTCAAAATGACAAACCGACTGCTCCAATGGCTCCGCAGCATCCCAAAACCCCTGTCTGGGCTCTTTCAGCACCTCAATCGGTCGAAAAATGAAGAAGATAGCCTTCTTGAAGTCTCCCTCTTCAACTTTGTTGTCTCTGGTTCTACAAATCGCACCCTTGTGCTTCAAATCTGGCTCACACGCTCATTTAAGCGTAAAGAACCCAGTCCCGTACACAACCGTGCACCAGTACAAACCATAGGATGGTTAAGGGCACGCCAACCCCTAGCCGCCTCAGCTCTTGGGCACATGGCGCCATAGGACCGCGCGCTTTTAAAAAGTGGTTAAGTTGGTTTGGAACGGGCATAACCACCCATGCGCCCGGATTAGGGTCATATGGAAAATATATTCAAACCCTCGCGACCAAAGGCTATACACCAACCATTACACATATGTTATGGCCACATATACATATCAAAGGTCCGCGGCTATGTCCATATAAATTTTCCCGTGCATACATTACACGGGCTTTGGGTTTAACACTATGGCATGGTCGCATGTATTGACAATGGAACCACGGGTCGGGGCTTAGCCCCGACCCATGCCCCTTTCCACATAATACAATGGGTAAACATAAATAAAGGTTTGAAGGTATAGCTAACAAGGAACATCGGGCGACTTAACGGTTAATGGAGTATTGTAAAGACTTTGTGTTGTGGGAGGTCCAGGGGTCGAACCCCGCGGCCTCCATTAGTTTTACATAACAATTATAGGCCAATCCATGAGGGACATGTGGCGCCCAAGCATTGGGCCACGTGTCCTCATACCATTCGCTGCCAATACGACACGTGTCAACATCCGATTGGACAACCACCAACCAATAAAAATGTGCCGCATCTTCCCTCTGCCATGTCATCATGATGGTACAACCCTGAGACATGGCCATACGGACTGTACGGAAAGGTACAGTCAGCATTCCAAATTTTTGCCTATTTGGCTTGGTGGACAGATCGCAATATCTCCTCCATACGGACTCCGTTTGTGAAAGTAAATATACTGCCAGAATCAGGAAGACGAGACAGACGCAATGGCACTGTTTTCATCACATTCCGAGCACTTTGAAAATTGAGCAAAATTTGATCCCCTGATCACTCCTCAGGTGTTAATATTGGTTTCGTCAAGGGCTTGGAGTAATAAGTCAAAGGACTACGTGGCTCATTGTTTTTTCTTTTTCGATTTTTTTTTGGTGAAATGGATATAAGTATTGGAAGACCGTGAGCTCTCTGTGTTTTTGTTTAAAATATAAAAAGGCTTGTGTTTCCTCCTTGCATTTAATTTTTTGATAGATTCGACTCAGAATCAGACTGTCTCTGCTCTCCTTAGGCACATTCTGAGGTTTTTCAAGTGTCAAGTTATCAGTTAATGATTGTGGAAATTTAAGGAGACATGCTCTCTTGTTTATAAACCCATCACTTTGGTCGAATATCAGCCAGGTCCTTCTGTGATGAAAATTTTTAAACAAATTAAAAGGGAAAGGAATGGTTGCATACAATTGAGGGCTATCTTTTTATTAGTTATGGTTCAATTACTATGTTTTATCCAACGTGGTCTTGATTGCATAAGAAGACACCTGTGTGAATTTTACCAAGCCCGATCAGGGTTCTGGCAAGGTAAAAAAGTAATCCCTGTGTGCCAATCGACTTCTGTTCGCTTCATATATGATATGGTTATATTGGAATTATTATGAATACTATCAATTGTTTTAAATAAATAATAAGTTATATATGCTAATACGCACAGGGATCAAGCTTGAGGTTTATGTTTGGGTTGATTGCTATTATCAATTCAAGATTTTGTTGATTGATATGATTAAAGTCCTATGTATGATTGGGCATGCTTTTAAGTCTGTCCACGTTTTTGAAAAGACCCCTGTGTACAATTTAATTGGGCCCAATTATAATTCATGAACAATGACCGTTGATTGTTTATCATGGTGCATTATTGTTTATCAAGGATGAAATGTTGAGCATATTGCTATGCATTTTTTGATTTTTTTTTTAAAAGAAAAATGGATCAACGTTTTAATAAATAGTAATGTTGAATGGGAAACTTTTTTATAAGTTATAATTGCACATACTGTTATAAATTAAGGAATTCTAGGAAATTTAATTATTGAAACAACAAGCAGTTTTGTATACAATTGAGGAACAATGAATGTTGGTCTTGGAAGTGGATGCTTGTTGGATTAATTTTTAATAGAGTTATGATTGTTGATTTATTTAATTTATTTTATGAACAATATCCATTAAATTCCCTGTCATTTTCTCACTTTTTCACTCAATACAAATCCCCTCACAATTCCATATTCATTTTACATGCATTGTTCTTAAAATTAAATTAAAACTATGTATTACAGTGATTAAGAAATAACACAGAGATGGATGACAACTGATATGATTTGGTTATTGTTGCATAGACGATTTTTCAATGAATGGTTGAGAAGTAATCATGTTCTTACTCTCGTTCACTTTCTCACTTTTTTTCTCAATAAAATCCCCTAAGATATCCCATAACCCTAATTCACCCCCTACTCATTGAAATTTTTTGAATGAATTTTATGGATTGGATTGCATGGGTTTGATGTGATTGTTGAGCCAAACTTTGTTTCATATTAAAGGATGTCATGTATGGTTTGTTTAAGAATCTAGTTTCTAATAAACGCTGCATACAGGATGAGCTTCTTCAGCAGAGGAAGTCATGGTTGAAATAACAGGGGCAAAGGGAATTGGACTAGAGGGCCTAGAAGGCCAAGATTCTCAATACATTTTGATGCAGATCCTCAAGAGTTAAACTAGCTCTTCCAAGATGGATTTTTCAATTGGATTGGACAAGGGGTAGTCCAACCTAGACCAGGGAGGCCTCCCTTCCAACCTCGACATGTCCCTGGTATCCCTGTGGCCCCTCATGTTTCATTGCAACCTGAAGTCCCTGAGAATGACGGATGGAGGGATATTGTCCACTCAATAGTCTCCCAACATCATGGTTGGCCAAATTTGTCTCTACCTGCTCCTCCTCCACCTGCTAACCCAAATGTCCAGATTTCCCCTACACACCCACCTGTCCAGTCCTCCCACGCAAACAAAAGACTCAAATCCGAAGCCCACCATATGCATGATAAAGGAAAAGCTGGTGTTTCCCCCTCCTCTCCCTCAAGTGATTTAGCCAAATTAGTTTCATCCCGGATGCACTTGAGAGATGATTGTTCTCATGTCATTAGTGAAATCAAGCCTAAAGGCTCTACACAACCTAAGGCTAGTTAAAAGAATTCAAAAGGAGATAGCAACAAAAAAGGGAAAATTGCCTCTCAAAGTGGCAAATGCGGTTTTTGAATTTACTTTACTATTGTTTTATTAAGGATAGTGGACTATTGAAGGTTTTGGAAAACATACTATTTTTGGATATTCTGGATATTATATGTTTGGATATTATTTGAAATATCATTGATATTTAATTTTCAAATTATGGGAGCCAGAAGGAGGGATGTGTCTGATTTATTGTCTAGTTATGTTTATTTTTGTTAAAGAAATTAAAGGCAGTTACAAGGGGTCCCACCTACTAGTTATTATTTATTAAAAGACCCTTATTATTATTATTATTGTTAATTCTTCCCCTAAACTAAAAGTTAGTTGAGTTTTTGTTAACTTAACTAAATGAAGTGGTTGAACTTCTTCAACTAATTTGGAATGTATAAAATCCAAATGAGAAGGAAGGAAAAGGGGAGAATAGAAGGAGAAAGCATACTAAGTGTCCTATTGTAGACAACAAGATTCAAAGTTGAATTACATCATTCAAACACTTGTTTTCAGAGAGTCAAGTGGGTAGAAATTTGTGGCAAGTTGATCCAAATTTTAAAGTTCAGTTTTTACTTCTTGTTAGAGTCATTTTGTATGGTTTTCATCGAGTATATCTAAGTTTGACTTTGGTCCAAAATCCCTCAGGGATTTTTGTAAAGAGAACGATTCTTTTGATTTCTTGGAATAAAATAAGTGATTTCTATTTTGTCTCATCTGTGTTGATATGTGACTTGGTATTTTTTCTTTTGTCTCAACATTTACTTTTTGCATCTGTATTATTTAGAAAATGGTATAAAATTTTTATATTGTTTGCAACAATCTTTTATTAAAAAAATCAGCCTAACCCCTTGTAATTAATACTTGTGGATTGAGAAACACTTTTTGAGGCTATAAACATAGGGTAAAATTCCCGACTATCTTGCATTAGCCAAGCAAGATCCGAAAATGCTTGAGTAAGATAATTTCATATATTTTCCTCAACATTTATTTGGAGACCATACCGGGGAGATATTCAATATCTCTCTGGTGGATTATATGCTTGAATTTCATTGAATATATTTGTATTTCTAATATCTTTCCTTTGTTTGTTTCTTTTCTTCATGATTGTACATGTTACAAGTGACTGTACATGTTACAAGGCAACCCAATATTGAGCTCGGTCTTAAAGATCAGACCAACATTTGTTTAAACTTGTTTAATACCATCTTAGAGACTATTAATACCTGGGTTGATCTTGAACGCTCACGTGCAACAGTTGAACAAGACATAAGTGTCCAAGAACGTTAGGAAGCTAGGAAAAAACAACCTGGGAATCAACTTTAGCTTTCTTTTTCCTACAATTGGTTTTTCTTTTCATGTCCTTAAACCCTCGTATCTCTAGGAGAAGAAGAGGTTTTCACCTTAGATTAATCCTATTGCTGAAATAGGAAGAAGAAACTTTGTTTTATTAGCCCAACAAAGTACTCTAAGGAGAACTTTTTTTGATTCAGCCAGTTCGTCTTTCTCTCCCTTACCTTTCATTCACAAAATGGAGTCTAGTGGTGGATTTGATGGTTCTGGTGGCACTGGAGTTGCTTCTTCATCTCATCCTTCAACCTTGTTAGTGATTGGCAATTTTTATAGCCATCAAATTCCAATCCAATCAACTACAAACCCCACCAGGGTCATTAAAAGTATGGTCTCTTCCAATTTGAGGAAGATGCTACCACTACTCTGTGGCATGTTTCCTCTCCACTAAATTTAGCACCTGCCACTCATCCTCTTCCCAAATTCAAATATCATCTCCTCAAGTTTTCTGGGAATAGCATAGTCACTAATAATGAACACTTGGTGTCATTTTCTAATTCCCTTCATAACATAGGAGCCAATGATAACGACACTTGTATGCACCTATTTGTTAATTCCATTGAAGGGAAGGAAACAACATATTTCTTTGACCTTCCTCTTAATATTATTTCTACTTGGGAGGATTTAGTCTATTGGTTCAAATCAACCTATGGGAAATCCAAAAGCCCAACTTAGCAGTTACGGGAATACAATAACATCACTTATAAAGATAGTGAAACTATCAAGTCTTTCAACTTACATTTCACTAAGTTATACAACCAAATCCATGAACTCATTTGCCCTCAGAACCAAGCCACTTTCATGCATTATTATAATGCATTACCTTCCCCCTACCATCATAGGCTTGAAGAAAATTCCATTGATAACCTTGGTTCCACTCTGCATACTTGTTTAGAGTATGAATAACAACTTGAAAGAACAGGTCTTCCTAAGGGAGACTTAGTTAAATAGACGGATATGTCTGCCCTCTTATAGCTTGTACAAGACATGAATAATCGAATGATAGTGTATGAGAGGAAAGTAAATGTCACCTCTCTTACCCATGGAGCCTCATCTTCTTCTTCACCACCTTTAAAGAATCTTAATGAAAATAACTTTCAGCCTAAAGCTATCATGCCTCTTAGTTGGTGTAACTTTTGTGAGGAACACCATGAGGAAAGTACATGTGAAGTAAAGAGGAGTGCCAGAGATAAAATATTTGGTAGGAGACCTGAAACTACCATTGTTGTCCTAGACTTTGCAGAGCTAGAGGATGTCATGATCATAAATACTAGGAATAAATCCTATTCTCCAAAAGGAAAATATGATCCTCCTTGCACTTCTTCTATCCCAATCTCATCTTCACCAGCTGCTACTATTCAAATTTATAAGGTTCCTGACAGTCAAGGAACTACCTCTCCTCTTCCCTCTTCCAAATAAAACATTATAAATCAGTTAGCCAAAATTAAAGAAGATGCTACCCTTGTGGACATGGTTGTCATCCCTGAGAAACATAAGCATCTAAAAAATTTCATGGAAGGAAAATATTCTATTGTAGCCAACCTCTCTAAAGAGGTAGATGAAGAGGATTCATTTGTAAATAAAGTAGGTGTACATAACTTTAGGCATCCTATAAAAAAACCCCCATTTTATATTTCTGTAAAGATTATGGACAAGATTTCCCATTGTTGTCTCATTGATGGCAGTTTGGGCCCAAGTGTAATGTCAAAATTTATTATGGAAATGCTAGTCTTGTCTTGTACAAATGAAAATTCTAGAAGCATTCTCTCTTATAATAGTTTACAACAAACGACCATAGGTGAAAGAAAGTACGTGACCTTGGTTTTGTGCGCGCATCCTGAAATAAGGACAACCCTTAATATTCAGGTAATTAATATGAAAGTAAGTAATTACTCGATCATCTTAGGTAGAGATTGGCAAGCTTTGACGGGTGGATAACTCTCACTCTACGAGACACACTTATCCATTCCTCATAATGGTAAAAAAATCATAGTCCTAAGGGAGGGGACAATCTCACCTTACATAGAAAGTGTCCTACAATCTAATGTGAATTATATCGAGGACCTAGGAGTGTATTCCATCTTCGCAGATGAGGACAACACTCCCTTGAAACAAATTGACATAGAATATGGGATGTGGCATATGCACTTTGATGGTTCATGCTCCAATGAAGGAAACAAAGACGATATTATCTTGTACTCTTCTTTGGGTAAAATTCATAACTTTTCCTATAGGTTGGAGTTTGCTTGCACAAACAATGTCATTGAATTTGAAGCATTACTGCTAGGCATTGAAAATGCCTATAATCTCACTAGCAAATTTGGGTCATTTTGCACTGCTATTTCGACACTCTTGTGACGTTATGTTGTGAAATTTGTGACGAATCTGGACTCTCTGAAACGTCGTTTTGTGTCACGTGGAAATTGTGATGAAATTGAATGAACGTCACAAGAGTGATGCCCCTAGGGAACTTATCACAATTTCGACAAAAAAGAAATATCGTCGCCAATACGACAATTTAGGCAAAAAATGTGAAACCAACATTTCGTCTCAATTGCGACGACCCTTGCGACGAAAAATTTCATTGTTTACATAGAAAAACTATCGCAGATATTTAATTTGTCATCGCAAGTGAGATGACAACTTTTTCGTTGTTTACATAGCAAAACTGTCACAATTATTTAAGTTGTCGTCGCACTCGCGACGACAAATTTTGTTTTTTTATATTGCAAAACTGTCGCAGCTATTTCAGTTGTCGTTGCAAGTGTGACAACAACATTTCCTTGTTTACATAGAAAAATTGTTGCATCTATTTAAGTTATCGTCGCACTTGCGACGACAAATTTTGTTGTTTATATTTCAAAACTGTCGCAACTATTTAAGTTGTCATCGCAAGTGCGACGGACAATATTTATTTAAAAAATAAATAAATAAAAAATAAATTATTTGATTTAATATTGACATTTTAATATTAATATTAATACAGGATGAAAATGAAGAGCTTAATGATCGTATTAGAAGAGTTTATAAAATAATTAAGGTGCAACAGACCAAAGAACAAGTGAATGAGAGATTCCAAGAATATCAAAATAAGATGAAAATTATTTTTGATAGAAGAGTTAAAGAGAGATTTTAATCTTTTACTCCATGAGATTTGGTGCCACATCAATGTTACCAAGGAAGAATATGGTAAAGTCAAGGATATTAATGGAATAGGGAATCAAGGAACAATTATGCGACAAGATATTATCAAATATTTAAGGAATCAAATGAAAGGAAGCTATCAAAGAATGACACTGAAAAGAACTAAATATGGATGGATGAATTATCATATTGTATGAGAGCATAAATATAAGTAACTCTATTACTTGGTTTCATAACATGAAAAATATTTAGCCACAAATCTTTTAGGATAGTTTTTCAAATGGGGGTGCTTATGTTATGACCCAATGGGGGGTATATATGGGGTTGAATGTATATGTAATTGGATTGAATGCATATGTGAAACATTTGAACATATGATTTGGATATATGGATGTACTTAGGTTATTTGGAGGAATCTGTTCCTAACTATAAGGAAGTTGTGCTCCACACTCACATTTGGCATACACTGTGTATATTGATTAAGCATGTTATTTTGAGTATTTGGACAATAACTCTTACTTACCCCATGGATTTTCCTTCTACATATATACTAAGGGAAATTGGTTTACATGGCGTAATCAACAAAAACTGAAATCAATTCTATAATTGTCAAGTTTGTTGTTAGTTCAAACAATATTTTTCTTGACAAGCATTATCTTGTTAAAGTGTTGCCATCCTCTTTATTTGGTCATCTGGAAGTCATTGTGCATTTTTCTCTGAAAGAAGGTTTCATTTTTAATAAATCTTATTCTGATTATAATATGAATGAACTTTTCTTAATAGCCAAGCTTGTATGGATACGATTTCATTTGTTTTGGAGAGTGGTAGTTTATGTTCCTAATATTTCTTTATCCCTAAGACCAATATATGGCATGCCCATTATATTGTTTCCATTCTTTGACTACAATGCACACCAACCACCCAACTTAAACTCACTCACATCAAACCAAGTTTGTGAGATTTGGGATTGATGAAAAGTCGAGGAGTTTGGGATATGGAAAAACTTGGCAACTAGACAAAAATCAATTCAAAACTCTTCAAATAGAAACAACACTCAGAATACATAAAATTTTGTGAAAAAAAATATTAATGACATTTCCATCCTTAAAATCTATAAAACAATAGGTTTTCCATCAATTCATCTCATCAAATATGATAACAAAAAATATAGCACTTAAAATTAGCCTCAAGTCATAAAGGGAATCAAGTCATAACCATGAAAAGGAGAGAAAATAAAGGGACTCAAGTCATAACCATGAAAAGGAGAGAAAATAAAGGGAATCAAGTCATATATAAATATTTTAAGGATATTGTCCATGAACATGGACTCAAATCACCACATAGGACCTCTAAAAAGGATCTTTGATCTCAAAATGGGATATGGGTGCCTATAGTAGTTTTTT
>ML787199.1:690007-705645 GCA_009831015.1 Picea engelmannii
CCACCGTGTTCCCTATGCCCATAAGTATTTCTTCTAGCCAGAATTCCTGAGGCAGGGAGTAGAGCCTGATCCAGACCGGGGCTCTTGTGAAGTCTTCCTGTTCTGGGTTGAATCTATCAGTCCAGAATCGAAGGAAGAGGCCTGATGAGTTGTAGAAGTATGGTCCATTGTCAAATATTCTGTCTTTGTCTTCAAGATTGTATAGTATGATTGTGAAAAAACCCTTGGAGCTGAGCTGGACCTCATAGTCTCCCTTAGGGTTCCACCAATCCTTAATCCAACGAGCAAGGTCTCTTTCAGTTGGCCAAAGGCCCAGAAATTTGCCTATCAGTGCATGTTCTATCATGAACTGGGTGTGTTCCCCCACCCTAGTCGATTTAATTTGATATAGAGGCGGTTTGTCCAATTGGGGGATACACTTACCTGGCAGCCAGTTTTTGGGAGCTTGCGTGTGAGATGTACTTGGTTCCGGCTCCATTTCTTTGCTAAAAACTTGTTCCTGGGTAAACAGCTGCTCCCGCATGTGCTCCGGTGGTTCGAAGGCCGACCATTTAGCGCGGGACCCTGCCTTGTCGTTAGCAGCGATGTCGTTGTACGAGGGGGGTTTCCCCCCCTCCCCCGAGCCCATTGTAAGGCGAACAGGGACCGTGCTGAGTTGTAGTCTGCAGATCGATGCGTTTGGCGTTCAGTGCTCTGGCGTCAGAGCGCGCATCAGGCGATTCACGGGTGTATGAAAAATCAAAATGCTAGGGTTTGTCTTCTAGTTGCAGAGCTCTGGCTCAGGCCATGTTGAATACATGTAATCGGTAGCATACCTTCTTGATTGTAACTCGAAATTTCAATTTTCTCATGGTTTTAAAAATTGTAACTTGAAACCCACCGCCATGTTTTTATTCTTACTATCAACAATTTCATATATATCTTCTTACTATCATTATTATCCTCCACTAATATTCTAAATTGGAAATGCATTCATAATTATTTTTTATGAACTAAAATGTTGTGGATTTGAAATCGCAGGGATACAAGGCAAGAAGGGTTGACCGAATGCCGAGAGGAGATCCATACATCCAGACGAGTGAAGAAAGTACCAAAATTCTGACTCTATCCATGCTCAGGCCATCTATGTTTTGGCCCTTGTTCCCACTGATATAATGATAATAGGGAATATTTTAGACTTAAGCTCTTCACGCTATAGTTATATTCTCGAAAGGAAGTCTCTGAAATTTATTGACTAATATTACCATTGTTAATTTATGGAGATATGTTTATTTGTTTAATTAGGATTACCTATCAAATGGAGAGATGTTTATTTGTTATATTTAGGTCACTTTTTCGAAGACAGGAAGGGTTATAGTGATCGTCACTCTTGCGAAAAAAACATGTGAGCGTCACTCTTGCAACAAAAACATAGACGAAAGTTTTCTTCCGTCGATAGAGTGACGAATACAGGGTGTATTTAGATAAAAATTGAAAAATTGAACTTTTTCTCTTGAAGTTTGCGATGAAATAGTACTTTTGTTGCAAGTAGTTGTCACAATATTTTCAATATGTAGTAGTGTCTGGGTTGTGGTCGCCTCACATTTTTTGGGGATTCCGAAATTGTCGTAAACCTTGTACGTAAGATATACTCTCTTAGAAACAAGTTAATGAAACGTTATACCCAAACTGTTTGGGCACTTATCTCGAATTTGTTATCTTTCAAAATCACTCATGTTAAAAGGGAATTGAACTTAATTGCTGAGAGGTTAGCTGTTTTTATAGCCTCTCCTACTCGACAACTTCTGCCATAAAGACCTGATTGTAATTTTCAATATCTATATCATCCGCACATCCCTGGAAATATAGATTCATGGAAAGTCTTCCCTAGTTATGAGAGCATCTATGCTTTCATCCAAAATGAACCTTATAAGCCTAAGGAAATTAAATCAATAGAAGATAACAAAATTCCTAAAGGCTTGACTCCTCTAGAAAGTTTATTTTCATTGAGTGATGTAGGCAACAAAGAAAAACATAAAGAATAGGAGTTGAAAAGGAAAGTGGGTGAAACCATTTCCTTGAACATTGGAACACCTGAGTCTCCAAAGAATGTTAAAATAGGTTCCCAATGTTCTGAAGAAGAAAAATTGAAGTTCACTAAGATGCTTGGTGAATTTCAAGATGTTTTTGCTTGGTCTTATGAGGATCTTCGTGGTTTTGATCCTACTATTATACAACATGCCATCCCTATCAAGGAAGGCATAAAACCAGTTAGGCAAAAACAAAGACCCATTAAACTTGCACTGGAAGCAACTATTTAGAAAGAGTTGGAAAACTCTTGAATGCTGGGATAATTTTCCCTGTTACGTATTCTGAGTGGGTTTCTAATTTGGTTCATGTTAGGAAGTCAACAGGTCAGATCAGATTATGTGTTGATTTTCACACATTGAATAGGGCCAGTGTTAAATACCATTTTCCCCACCCTAACATGGAAATGATTTTGCAACAAGTTGCAGGGTCACTGATGATGTCCTTACTTGATGATTTTTCTGGTTATAATCAAATCAAGGTAAAAAGGGCAGATAGATTTAAAACCACTTTTATTACTCGTTGGGGCACTTTTTCTTATGAACAGATGGCTCTTGGATTATCTAATGCATCTTTTCCTTTTCAAAGAGCTATGCAAATAGCTTTAGACGATTTGATCGGTAAAATTATTCAGATTTATCTTGACGACTTAACTGTGTATTCTAAAAACCGATCAGATCATTTCATTCATCTTAGAAAGATTCCCATGCGATGTAGGAAATTTAGCATTTCTCTAAATCCTTATAAGTCTATTTTTGGAATTACCAAGGGCAAGCTCCTTGGTCACATTGTCTCAGATTTAGGAATAAGCATTGATCCCGAAAGGATTACTATTATCCTAAATCTTCCTACTCCTACTTCCAAGGAGGTTCAATATTTTATGGGTGTTATTAACTTCGTTCGTAGGTTTGTTCCTGATTTTTTTGTGATGGTCAAGCCAATTCACAATATCCTTAAGTAAGATCATTCTTTTTCTTGGAAAAATGATGTCGAAAATGCTTTTGTAGGGATCAAGAAAGCAATCAGTTCCGCACCGGTTTTGGCAAAGCCAGATTTTGAGAAAGAAATTATGATATATACTAATGCCACAGAGGAAGCAGTTTCTGCCATCCTCCTTCAGTGTGATGACCAAGATAATGAAAAACCAATGGATTACATGAGTCAAATATTGTTTGATGATGATTTTAAATATTCTTTTATTGAAAAGCATGCTTTCACTTTGGTTAAAGTTGTTGAAAATTTTTGCCACTTCATCTTTGGTAATCATACACTGGCAAAAGTCCCTTCACTTGCTGTCAAGTTTTTACTCTCACAGACTTATCTTTCAGGAAAGCTTTCACATTGGCTTGCCAAGATTCAGGAGAATGATATAACTATCATGACTTATAAAACTATCAAGGGACGTGACTTATCCCTTCACTTAGCTCAACATGCTAAAATGAGTGAAGAAATTGATGATGATAGCTCTCCATTAGCACTGTTTTACATTGACAATCAAATCCTTCATATGTTTGAACATCATTGGTATAAATATTCGGTTTATTACTTGGAAAATAAAATATGTCGAGATAAATTAGATACCCATCAAATAAGAAGGCTCCATCTTGAATCTTCTAAATACATCATTATAAGAGACTTATTGTTTAGAAGGTTTGCCAATGGTATGTTTCTTCATTGTGTGAACAATGAGAAAGAAAAAAAATTGTTGCAAGAGACTCATGGTTCTTCAAATTCTATTATCCATGTAGGAGGTCACTTTTCTTCTAAAACAACTGCTTTTAAGATTATCACAAAAGGGTACTATTGGCCTTCAATATTTTGTGATTCTTATAATTTTTTGAGATCTTGTAACAAGTTCCAAAAATTTGTTGGGAAAGAACGTCTTTCTTCTATTCCTTTACAACCTGTCCTCCCTGACTTTCCTTTCTCAAAATGGGGTTTGGACTTTATTGGTCCTATTACTCCTTCTTCAGCAGGACAAGTCTTTATCTTGACAACCACAAACTATTTTAAAAAATGGACTGAAGTTGTCCTGCTTAAGTATTCAAAGGATGAGTAGGTGATTTGTTTCCTTGAAAATAATATTTTTTCCAGATTTAGTCTTTCTTTGGAAATCATTACAGACAATGGTCCCACTTTTATTTCTGCTAAGCTGGCCCAATTTTTAGCTAAGTTGGGGGCTAAAAAATTTACCTCATCAACTTATTATCCCCAAGGTAATGGGCAGGCCGAGTCTACCAATAAGAATCTGGTAAGAATTACTAAGAGGTTCATTGAAGATAAGCCTCGTCAATGACACACTCTCCTCACTTATGCCCTTTGGGAAGATCGCACTACCACCAAGGTGAGCACTGGTTGCACTACTTTCCATCTTTTTTATGGTCAAGAAGCCATTCTGCCTACTGATCTGGAGCTTTCCTCCTTAAGGTTAATGATACAGGTCAAAGAATTGAATTCTTCTGATGTTTCTCAAAGAATTAATGCACTTCTGTATTTAGAGGAGCAAATGATGTTTGCCTTGGATAATATAAAGAGAAAACAAAAAAATATTAAAAAATATTTCAACAAAAGTGTCAAGGCTGTCAAATTTAAAGTTAATGAGAAGGTATTGTTGTGGGATTCATCTCATGTTGATAGAGGAAGGAATTCAAATTTTCAAAAATTGTGGTTGGGTCCTTTTAATATCGCTTTTGTCCTGGGTGCAAATTCTTACATTCTAAAGGACTTACAAGAGCAATTGTTTTCCTACAACACTAACGGTTCCCACTTAAAACACTACGTGGAACCGACTTGAAAGGTTTAATGTTGTATGTAATGTTTTATGTATTATAGTAGTTTTTCATTTATGTTCTTCAATTTTTGTTTTTACATTTCTATCATTTCTTTTTTTCTTATTTCATTTCTGCTAGGACTTTTCTTACTTTTTGTTTCTTTTGACTTATTTTCTTGTCAAATTAAAACGTTGGATCATTTTTTCCACAACGACGCTTCTGCAAAGTATTGTTAATCAATAACAATCGAGTTAGACAATTGTCATGATGTTCCTCTTGAAAACATCATTGAAATTGTTATCTGCTTCAACTGTTGTTTTATAAGATAGTTGGTTTTATCCCTCTTCTAATTTCATTTTCTTTCATCCATTTCAAGATTCAAAAGAGCAAGTTCAGAAAATTTGTCTCTTGGAAGTCAAGAATACTTTTAATTAAATGATTATTCTTACAGGGATAAACCCCCTCATACTTAACACTTTCCATGAGTTATTCCCAAATTCTTGATCATTATTCCCGTAAATCCGGTCACTTCCCCCTGTTGCATAATCATTTATGATTTATATCTTCTTGATCTGATGTTACGTGGTTTGAAAAACTAGACATTCTGAGTTCTTAATCTATTGGAAACAAATTTCCCTGTGGAGTCGCAATTTTGTTGATGATTAAAATTGTAACGATGAATTCCACCCGCAAAGGATTGCTAAAAACACTATTATTTAATTATGATAATAATATAATACTAGTAGGTGGGACCCCCTTGTAGAGTACAGGCGCAAGGATAGACATATGACACATATTTTGTTGTTGTTATGATGTTGACTACACATTCCTACCTTTTTTATGATGCGTTATTGGTTGCATCTGGCGTGATAATGAGTGGTTAATGCATGATGTTGGTAATCATTTGCGACACAGAACAATATCCATGGTTATGAAGATCATGTTGGTTACAGTTGCTATGTTATAACCTTGTTACTAATTTTTATGTTGATTACTTAGCCACATATATGAAAGGGATACTTAATGGTAGCATGATCAAAACAAGGAAAATTATGGAAAGGTTCTATAGTTATAGAAAAAGGAAAAGGACTATGTGAAAAGACTACATGCAAATTTCAAATGAAAGAGTTAATGGATTAAGTGTTAGTCCTAGCTATTATGCTCTTTGTTTGATTAATAGACTATGCAAATTTCATTAAATTCGAATGTAGGCACATATAGCAATGTTGATATGGATTATTGTGTGGAGTTATGGAAAACGTTAACGTATGAAATATCTTGGGTGACACACTATACAATAGATATGGTCTCAGATCTTACGATGGTTTGGAAATTATTATGAAGTGGTGATATGGTTTGATTTATTGGTGGATGTTATGCTTATTGGGTTGTCTCGTATTTTGAATTGAATGGGGCCAGGTGATGGAAGCGACGTCCATTTATTGCACGTCACTCCAAACCTTCCCTATCGCCTGTCACCCTATAATTGTTCCATCGTTGCAATTTCGCTCTATTGGTTGTGAAGCTCCATGTTTTCGATTTTTTTGGAAGGGAAGGCTCGACCAACTTTTCATTTAAGCATTTTACCCACATTTATAGTTATTTTCTCTCCATTCATGAAGTATTCTTTGTTTTATGAACCAAATGGTGGCTCAGTGATGCTTGGATTTTGTGTGTTCTTGAGACTTTCGACTGTGTGTAAATGTGGTGTTATGGATCTCTGTGATGATTGTAAAATGTTGGAAATTGAAAGCAAAGGAATGGGTATTATTAAGTTGTGCATTGGTTGTTTGCTCGGTCAACGTATTTTTATGATGGGTCTCTGTGAAATAATAAGTGAAAGTGGTGCAATAAGGCTATGGGTTTGATGATTGAGGGTTTTTGTTTTGTGTATCATTGTCTGTTAAATCATTTCCCTCTCGGTTGTTGTGGTAATCCTTACCCAATTGCAGAGAAATTTCCAATAGTGGTGTGTTCTTTTCTTCAACCCCCGAGCTGTGGTTGGTAACCCATTCCTATTGTCTTTTCACTGAAAGTGTCCCAAGATCTAGTCTTGGTTGGCCTCAAACATTAATACAGTCCTGCGTAGGTATTGGATTGATATAGTTTATATCTGGACGTTATTTCAAAAGAATGTGTGTTTCCTCACTGTTTTTGTTGTCAAGAGTTATTAACCACCCGGGTGATTGGAAAGAGACATTATCTTGTTGTGTTCGATAACCACCAGTGTTAAGTTAACCCTGATCTCTTCTCTGCAAGTGTTAGATGCACCTATGTGCATTAGGTTATTTTACTCGAATTTCCTTTGTCTCTCCTTGGGTGTTAATATTGGTTCCATCAAGGTCTTGGAGTAATGATGCAGACCCCCGACCCTCTATCTGAGATATGCACAGGATCGATCTTCTTCGAATCTACAGAACTAAACTAGTTCTTTCGGGCCCTCACTAGAACCCCACGAATCTGATCCACAGGTCCTTCATGAAAACTCCACCTGCATAATGTGCAATAGGTGTGAGTCTTCACCTCCACACGACCATAACCCGGGCCTTAGCGCAAGCACCTTTCATGACTCACGATCTCATGAGTTTGCGAGTTGAAGACCCTCGACTCCAAACTTTCGATACTCGAGAATGTGATACGGGAATGGCTCCTTCCTCACTAGTGCCTCTACAAGCGACCACTGGCTAGGGCCTAGCTCTAGCACCCCTCGCAACTCGAAGCTTCATGAGTTGGAGTGTTGAGCCCTCGTGCTCCTCCTTTGTAAATCCCTGAGACATGATAAGTCAACAATGGGTTGAATCCTTCCCATGCGACATGTGTCCACCACCTGTCACCTGCTTCCATCTTTCTCTGAGCACTTGTTGTTGTGCCACTAGTGAACCACGTGGTCCCCACCTAACGTATGTGCCATGTGTTCACACAAACCCTCGGTGCTCGACACTTCGTGACTTCAGCGATCAAGGTGCAACTCTTTCACCCTCCGAGACCCCGATATACGATGTAGCGAGGCACCAAATCTCATGAATCTCCTTCCTCCTCGATCAACGGTTCAGGTCGAATCGTGATCTCATGACTCGTGGGTTTGAAGCTCAAAGAACTCCGTCCACCTCCTCGCTTGCGATACCTGACTTCACGATATGATCCAATGGCTTATGCAAAGCATGATCAATAGTTCACATTGATCTTAGATCCTAAGGTGATGGGTTCATCCACCTCTAACCATCGTGAAACTCTACAAGATACAACGACTCTCACAACTTCGACACTTCCTTCATGAAGGCCTCTCACTGTCCATACAGATCCTTTCTTGCGTGACCTCCCAGAGGTTAAACTCTATGTGCCTTCCTTTGGATTCGATGGCTATCGATCCTTTGCACTAGATCTGACAACCCAGATCTATTTCTCTTCCTTGTGCGCTTTCCTACGTGTGTATGGACATAGAATTCAACGGTCCATATCTTCTCCTCTCAATACTGATCCAACGTCTACTGTTGCTCCTTCCTGAGCATGTGCTCTCTCCGAGCCTTGGAAGATTTTGAATGCTTCAAAGGATGAAACCTTTGTTCTTTATTCTGTGAGTCCATGACCTTTAGTCTCACCTACGTTACTGAAAACTCTTCCCTCCTGAGCTTTGTTCACTCTGGAACCCCAAAAGGTTTCTCGACCTATGCACCCTCTTACAGAACCTTTGCATGAAATGGTGCTATCTTTTCTGAGCTTATCTGTGGCTTTGACCTCAAAGTGTCTCTGTCCCTTTCTCTCCTTGAAGGGATGTAAGTTCCCTCTGGCAACTTCCTGCTCAAGCACTCCTTGCTGAACAAACAGAGTATTCAGAAAATCTATGAGTGTCTTCCCTGTGACACTCCCCTTATCTCAGAACTCGAAAAAGGGAGTTCTTCTCGGTGCACTCCTTGCACTCGCTCGATGCCCTCCTGGCAGAGCTTCTATAGAATCTTCAGTGACTTTGTCTTCTCACTGAACTCGACACGGAGTTCCTTCGGTGCACCCTATACATCCACTCAATGCCCTCTCGACAGAGTCTCACAAAATTATCAGAAATTTGGTTTCTCCTCTCTATTATCTCCTCTGCACAGTTTCTCCTTCAAGGTGTTCAGGAACCTTGAGGCCTCCTCCTTGAATCAATGACTTCCTCTGTTGCACCCTCCTAGCACGTCTTTATCTAAATTTCGTAGAATTCAGAAGTGCACTCTATGCACTAGCTTACAGAACCCGCAGTGTTCTGTCATGCAACCTCTTGCATGAAGCCACAAAGAACCAGACATGGAATCAAAGAACTCTCATATAGTAAAATATATCTATCCCTACAAATGCATATCTAACATACATATACAACATATCATCAACACATAAATACATTCATTCATGAACTCACAAACACATGAACAACAACATGTAGGAAAAACTGCTATGATTGTATTAATATGAAATGCCTCTTTACAATGTGAGCTCGGACTACAACAAAGTCATGACTTCCTCTCTTCTCCCTATCCTCTCTATTCTTCTCTTCCTTTCTACAGACTAACCCCTACAGATACAAAGGATATTTTTACAAAAAGGGGGCTCCTCAAGATCTTCCCTCCATCTCACCAACTCTCATTAATTTACATTCAGTTACATTGAATGATTGTCTAGTCTAAATCAGATCTAGATATCAACATTACAACCATTTAAGGAAACCTTTATCTAAATCCTACACACATGCATGGATTTTGTCTCTACCAACCTTACAAACATTTAATACATTTTCAAAATTTAAAAAAATGAGAGGGTTGCGCCTCTCTCCTTCCATTGAATGCATGCTTGATGTGTTGGCTAGATGGAACGTAGTTGGCTTGGAGTGATGCTCCTGCATCATACTCCTCTACTATGAAAAATTCATGATCTCCTGCTCATGAGATTCCCAGCATCACTGTTGAAATCCACCTGGATCCCAAAAAAATCTCTAGAGTTGTCCATCCGCTCCACTGCTTTGCTGTTGTTGTTGCATCTGTTGCCCTGTTGCTATGGTAGGTTCTCCTCTGCTTAGCTTCACTTTGCTGACTGCTTTTGCTGATCTGATCACCAACCTTCTAATCTCCTCAATTACCTCATCTAGTTGATCTAGTGGTTGGCTCTCTTTATGCAGTCTCCTCGGCTACACTTCTTCATCCTTATCAGTGGGCAGATCAACTAGATCCCCCATGCTATTTTATTCCTCTGTGGCCTTAACTTGCCACTCTGCTGAAAAATTCAGTTCTGTAGTCTGATCATTGAGTCTCTTCTCAGCTTCCCCTTTTGATAGCTTTTCTTTTTCCAGTTCTCCTACTGGTGCATCTCCAACTTCCTCTAGTTTCTCCTCAGACTGGAATTCTGATTCACCTTCTGCTGTAGACCTCAGCGCTGCAGTAATCATCTATTCATCTCCCTGGCTGAAATTTCTGAGCGATTCCTTGAAATACTCCTCTGCCAACATCTGCATGACTGTCTGCTCATGGCAGTCATCTACTGGCTCTGGATGGTTCAACCAATCCTCCATCATCTCCAACTCCATCTCCCATGGAGTGAGCATCTTATCTGCATGCTCTTCTTCTGTCAGGGCAGATATCTACATCTGCTCCACCTTTTCTTCCCCCATGACAGTCATTGTTGGTTTTCCTTCTTCCGTTGCTACATATGCAACACATTCTCTGGCTTCAACCGGGCTATGTGGCAGGAATACCTCAATTCCTCCAATGATTAGAAGGCATCTTTGATCCTTCTCTATTAGTTGTCCTTACTAATATGAACTCATCGCTGAGCTCATCTTCTCTGTCAACTCCTCAGACTGATCTGAACTCATCCCTGAGTTCATTATACTTTTAGACAGTCTCATCTGCTCTCCCTTGCCCACTTGGAAATATGGGATTTCTTCTCTGCCCTCATGGCAGTCTATGAGATCAACCGATCCCATCTGAGTGCCCTCCTAGAAATTTAAACTTTCAACACCGCCCTCCTCGTAGTATGTGATACCTTCATTTGATCTCTTTCTATTGCCCACCTGGAAATATGGATTTCCACTGTTGTCCTCCTAACAGTCTACGAGATCCTCCAATGATCTCATTTCATTGCCCACTTGGCAATTGGAAAATTCATCTCTTCCCTCCTGACAGTTTATGAGACCTGAAACTGATCTCTCTTCCTCATCACTGAGGGTTTCTCCAACTTTTGGCTCATAGATGTAAACTAGCTTCATGTCACTAAGGATTTCAGCATACCTTAGCCACTTCCTCAATAACCTTTGATGTCTTCTGACCAACAATTTCTTTATTGGCCACTTTACTTTCGTTTTCATGGGCCATTCATACACCTAATGTGGCTTTGCGTCCTGTTGCATTCGCAATGCAAGCTCTTCCATTCTCGCCCTTATCTCAGTGAGTTCTTTATCCATCTCATATTTTCTCCGCTACTGATGGTTCTTATTTCCACCACATTCATGGTCTTCAGTAGCCATCTTCTTGTTCATGTCTTCCCTCCTGGAAAACTTGTTGCTGTCACTCTGCAACCTTGAATGCTTCCATCCTTTCCTACAGTCCTTCCGACTGCCTATTGACTGTTGCGCACCTTGCAACAATGAACACAGAGCTTCAACACTCTGTCTTCCTTTTCCTATGGCTACCTCTGCTTGTAATATATAGACAAAATCAAGCTCTGATACCACTTTGACACAGACCCCCCACCCTCTATCTGAGATCCACACAGGATCGATCTTCTTCGAATCTGTAGAATTGAAATAGTTCTTTCGGGCCCTCACTGGAACCCCGTGAATCCTATCCACAGGTCCTTCACAAAAAATCCACCTGCACAACGTGCACCAGGTGTGAGTCTTCACCTCCACGCGACCACAACCCGGGCCTTAGTGCAAGCACCTTTCGTGACTCGCGATCTCACGAGTTTGCGAGTCGAAGACCATCGACTCCAAACCTTCGATACCTGAGAATGTGATACGTGAATGGATCCTTCCTCGCTAGCACCTCTACAAGAGAACACTATCTAGGGCCTAGCTCTAGCACCCCTTGTAACTCATAGCTTCGCGAGTTCGAGTGTTGAGCCCGCGTGCTCCTCCTTTGTGAATCCTCGAGATGCGATAAGTCAAAAATGGGTTGACTCCTTCCCAGGTGATGTGTGTCCACAATCTGTCACCCACTTCCACCTTTCTCTGGGTGCTTGTTATTGTGCCACTTGTCAACCACGTGGTCCCCACCTAATGTATGTGCCATGTGTTCACACGAACCCTCGACGCTCGACACTTCGCAAATTCAGCAATCAAGGCACAACTCCTTCACCCTCCGAGCCTCTTATATATGATGTAGCAAGGCACCAAATCTCACGGCTCTCCTTCCTCCTCGATTGATGATTCAAGTTGAATCGCGATCTCGAGACTCATGGGTTTGAAGCTCAAAGAACTCCACCTCCTCACTCGTGATACCCGAATTTGTGATATGATCCAACGGCTTACGAAAAGCATGATCAATGGTTCACGTTGATCTTGGATCCTAAGTTGATGGGTTCATCCACCTCTAACTACTGTGCAACTCTGCAAGATCCAATGACTCTAGCAACTTCAACACTTCCTTCACGAAGGCCTCTCACCGTCCATACGACTCCTTTCCTGCGCGACCTCCCAGAGGTTAAACTTCATGTGCCTTCCTCCGAATCCAATGGCTATCGATCCTTTGAACTAGATCTGAGGGCCCAGATTTGTTTCTCTTCCTTGTGCACTTTCCTACTTGCGTCTGGATGTAGACTTCAATGGTCCATATCTTCTCCTCTCAGTATCGATCCAATGACTACTGTTGCTCCTTCCTTAGCATGCGCTCTCTCCGAGACTTGGAATATTTTGAACGCTTCAAAGGCTGAAACCTTTGTTCTTTATCCCATGAGTCCACGACCTTTAGTCTCACCTATGTTACTAAAAACTCTTCCCTCCTGAGCTTTGTTCAATCTAGAACCCAAAAAGGTTTCTCGATGTCTGCACCCTCTTGCAGAACCTTTGCATGAAATTGTGTTATCTCTTCTGAGCTTATCTATGGCTCTAACCTCAAAGTGTCTCTATCCATTTCTCTCCTTGAAGGGATGTAAGTTCCCTTTGGCAACTTCCTGCTCAAGCACTACTTGCTGAACAAATAGAGTATTCAAAAACTCTGTGAGTGTCTTCCTTGTGACACTTCCCTTATCTCATAACTCAAAAAAGAGATTTCTTCTCGATGCACTCCTTGCACTCGCTCGATGCCCTCCTAGAAGAGATTCTACAGAATCTTCAATGACTATGTATTCTCACTGAACTTGACACAGAGTTCCTTTGGTGCACCCTGTGCATCCACTGAATGCCCTCTCAGTAGAGTCTCACAGAATTCTCATAAATTATGTTTCTCCTCTTTGTTCTCTCCTCTACACAGTTTCTCCTTCAAGGTGTTCAGGAACCTTGAGGCCTCCTCCTTGAGTCAATGAATTCCTCTGGTGCACCCTCCTGGCACGTCTTTGTCTAAATTTCACAGAATTCAGAAGTGCACTCTATGCACTGGCTTACAGAACCCGTAGTGTTCTATCATGCAACCTCTTGCATGAAGCCATAAAGAACCAAACTTGGAATCAAAGAATTCTCAGATAGGAAAATCTATCTATCCTTGAAAATTCATATCTAACATACATCTACAACATATCATCAACACATAAAGACATTCATTCATGAACTCACAAACACATGAACAACAACATGCAGGAAAAACTACTATGATTGTATTAATATGAAATGCCTCTTTACAATGTGAGCTCAAACTGCAACAAAGTCACAACTTCCTCTCTTCTCCCTATCCTCTCTTCCTTTATACAAACTAACCCCTACATATACAAATGATATTTTTACAAAATGGGGGCTCCTCGAGTTCTTCCCTCCATCTCACCAACTCTCATTAATTTTTCATTCAATTACATTGAATGGTTGTCTAGTTCGAATCAGATCTAGATCTCAACCTTACAACCATTTAAGGCAACCTTTATCTAAACCCTGCGCACATGAATGGCTTTTGGCTCTACCAGCCTTACAAACATTTAATACATTTTCAAAATTTGAAAAACGAGAGGGTTACACCTCTCTCCTTCCATTGAATGCACACTTGATGTGTTGGCTAGCGCGTAGCTGGCTTGGAGCGATGATATTGCATCAAGTAATAAGTCAAAGGACTATGTGGCTCAATTCTATTTCGTTTTCAAATTTTTTTTTCTGGTGAAACAGATATAAGTATTGGAAGACCGTAATCTCTCTATGTTTTTGTTTAAAAGATAAACAGGCTTATGTTGCCTCCCTGCATTTGATTTTTTGACAGATTTGACTCAGACTCTGACTGTCTATGCTCTCCTCGAGCACATTCTGATGTTTTTCAAGTGTCTATTTATCAGTTAATGATTGTGGAAATTTAAGGAGAAATGCTCTCTTGTTTATAAACCCATCCCTTTGGTCGAATCTCTGTGAGGTCCTTCTGTGATGAAATTGTTTAAACAAATTAAAAGGGAAAGGAATGATTGCATACAATCAAGGGATTTTTTCTATTCGTTATGTTTCAATTACTGTGTTTTATCCAGCGTGGTCTTGATCGCATAAGAAGACACCTGTGTGAATTTTACCAAGTCCAATCAGGGTTCTGGCAAGGTAAAAAAGTAATCCATGTGTGTCAATCAACTTCTATTCGCTTCATATATGATATGGTTATATTGGAATTATCGTGTAGACTATCAATTGTTTAAAAAAAAAAAGGTTATATATGATGATACTCACATGGATCAAGCTCGGGGTTTATTTTTGGGTTGATTCTTATTATCAATTCAAGATTTTTTTTATTGATATGATTAAATTCCTATGTATGATCGGGCATGCTTTTAAGTCTGTCCACGTTTTCAAAAATATACATGTGTACATTTTAATTGGGCATGATTGTAATTGATGAACAATGATTGTTGATTGTTTATCATGGTGCATTATCGTTTATTAGGGATGAAATGTTGAGCACATTCTTATGCATGTTTTGATTATTTTTCAAAAAAAGAAAAAGGGATTAGTGTTTTAATAAATAATATTGTTGAATGGGAAAAGTTTTTATAAGTTATAATTGCACAAACTATTATAAATTAAGAAATTATGGGAAATTTAATTATTGAAATAGCAAGTAGTTTTGTATGCAATTGAGGAACAGTGAATGTTGATCTTGGAAGTGGATGCTTGTTGGATTAATTTTGAACGGAGTTATGATTGTTGATTTATTTAATTTATTTTATGAACAATATCCATAAAATTCCCTGACAATCCCAGATTCATTTTGGACGCCCTATTCTTAAAATTAAATTAAAACTTTGTATTACAGTGATTAAGAAATAACACAGAGATGGATCACAACTGATATGATTTGTTTCTTGTTTCACAATCGATTCTTCAATGAATGGTTGAGCAGTAATCATGTTCTTACTCCCTTTCACTTTCTCACTTTTTCACTCAATACAATCCCCTCAGATATCCTAGAACCTTAATTCACCCCCTACTCATTGAAAATTATTGAATGAATTTTATGGATTGGATTGCATGGGTTTGATGTGATTTCTGAGCCAAAATTTGTTTCATATTAAGGGATGTCATGTATGGTTTGTTTAAGAAGCTAGTTGCTAATAAAATTTGCATATAGGATGAGCTTCTTCATAAGAGGAAGTCGTGGATGAAATAACAAGGGCAGAGGGAATTTGACGCAACCCGCCCCTCCCCGAGCAAGCTGCTAC
>ML787199.1:713634-733963 GCA_009831015.1 Picea engelmannii
AGAGGGCCTAAAAGGCCAAGATTCTCAACACATTTTGATGCAGATCCTCAAGAGTTAAACTAGCTCTTCCAAGCTGTATTTTTCAATTGGATTGGACAAGGGGTAGTCCAACCTAGACCAGAGAGGCCTCCCTTCCAACCCTATAATTTCTCTAGTATAATTTTTCCCTCTCATGTTTCATTGCAACCTGAAGTCCTTGAGAATGACAGATGGTAGGAGAGTGTCCACCCAACAATCTCCCAACATCATTGTTGGCCAAATTTGTCTCTACTTGCTCCCCCCCCACATGCTAACCCAAATGTCTATATTTCCCCTACACACTCACCTGTTCAATACTCTCACGCAAGAAAAATACTCAAAACTGAAGCCTGCCATATGCATGATAAAGGAAAAGTTGTTGCTGCCCCCTCCTCTCCCTCAAGTGATTCAGCCAAATTTGTTTCATCTCGCATGCACTTGAGAGATGAATTTTCTCATGTCATTAGTGAGGTTAAGCCTAAAGGCTCTACACAACCTAAGGCTAATTCAGAGAAGTCAAAAGGAGATGGAAACAACAAAGGGAAAATTTCCTCTCAAAGTGGCAAATACGGTTTTTTATTTTACTTTATTATTGTTTTATTGAGGACAGTGGACTGTTGAAGGTTTTGGACGACATACTATTTTTAGATATTATGGATATTATATGTTTGGATATGATTTGAAATATCATTTATATTTAATTTTCAAATTATGGAAATGATTATGGGAGCCACAAGGAGGGATGTGTCTGATTTATTGTCTAGTTATGTTTATTTTTGTTAAATAAATTAAAGGGAGCTACAAGGGGTCCCACCTACTAGTTATTATTTATTAAAAGACCCTTATTATTATTATTATTAATTCTTCCCCTAAACTAAAAGTTAGTTGAGTTTTTTCTAACTTAACTAAATGAAGTGGTTAAACTACTTCAACTAATTGGAATGCATAAAAGACAAATGAGAAGGAAGGAAAAGGGGATAGAAGGAGAAAGCATACTAAGGGTCCTATTGTAGACAACAAGATTCAAAACTGAATTACATCATTTGGACACTTATTTTTAGAGACTCAAGTGGGCTGCAATCCGTGGCAAGTTGATCCATATTTTAAAGTTCAATTTTTACTTCCCATCAGAGTCTTTTTATATGGTTTTAATAGGGGATATCTAATTTTGACTTTGGTCCAAACTCCCTCAGGGATTTTTGTAAAGAGAACGATTCTTTTGATTTCTTAGAATGAAATAAGTGATTGCTATTCTATCTCATCTGTGTTGATATGTGACTAGGTATTTTTTCTTTTGTCTCCACATTTACCTTTTGCATCTGTATTATTCAGAAAATGGTATAAAAATGTTATATTGTTTGCAACAATCTTTTATTCAAAAAATCAGCCTAACCCCTTGTAATTAATACTTATGGATTGGGAAACACTTTTTGAGACTATAAACATAGGGTAACATTCCCGACTATCTTGCAGTATCCAAGAAAGATCTGAAAATGCTTGAATAAGATAATTTCATTTCTTTTCCTCAACAATTATGAAATTCAAAATACTTACAGAAAAATATCAAATTCAAATTTTTTTGGTCAATTTAGATCCTTTGCAAAATTTAGATTTATCTCTTGATCATATTTTTAGTTTATATTTCAATAAAAATATGATTTGAATGCTTCTTCATCACTGCAAATTTCTACAATATCCATTAATATGCTAGAATCAAGCACTACTCCTATTGAAATCAGTCCAGGTAAATTTTTACATATAAATTCTCAACTTGATAGTTCTTAGTAGGAACAACTAATCAAAATATTTCAAAAACACTCAAAATCATTTTCCTAGAACTATCATGATATGAAGGGAATTCATCTTGACACTTTCACCCATTATATCAATATTCAGGAGAATGTCCTTTCTATTAGAAAACCTTAGAGGTGGATGAACCCTTCCCTTAAAGAAATTGTCAAAGAAGAACAACACAAACTACATGATTCCCAGTTTATCTACCCAATTTCAAAAAACCAATGGGTGTCACCCCTTGTCATCATACCTAATAAGAATATTAAGTGGCGTATATGTGTCAATTATAGAGAACTTAATAAATCCACTTTAAAATATTATTTTCCTCTTCCATTTATTGACCAAGTTTTGGACACATTAAAAGGTAAAAAGTATTTCTCGTTTCTCAGTGGCTTTAGTTGTTACAACTATATATGGATTTCACCCAAAGATCAAGAAAATACAACATTTACATGTCCATGGGGGACATACACTTATAGAGTGTTACCCTTTGGACTGTGTAATGCTTCCACCACCTTCCAGAGAGTGGTTTTAGCTATATTCTCTGACCCAATCCACCATTGCGTGGAAGTTTCTATGGACAATTTCTTTGTATATGGTGATTCTTTTAATGAAGCATTAGATAAATTAGAGAATCTTTTGACAAGGTGCATGGAAACTAAAATTGCTTTGATTGATGGTAAATGTCGTATATTGCAGACCACAAGTATTGTTCTTGGCGATTTCATATATGGTGTCAGATCAAGTTGAGGTCATATCAAAACTCCCAGTTCCCAAATATCCAAAAGATGTAAGAATAGTTTTAGGTCATTCCTATTATTATAGACAATTTATAGAAAATTTTATGAGAATAGGAACTCCTTTATTTAAATTACTTACCAAGGATACTGAATTTTTCTTGGATGATCATTGCCAACATACTTTCGAGATACTAAAGGAAAAACTCACCCAAGCACAAATTTTAAGGGGGGGGGATTGGTATCTTCCATTCCACATTTCAACATATGCCTTTAACACAGTTCTTGGAGTTGTGTTGGGACATCAAGAAAATTAGTAATCCTATTGATATGGATTGTTTTCGTAACGAAATGAAAGCAGAGAAATTACAATGAAATATTCATGAAAATTGCCAGAAACAGAGAAATACAACAATACTTGGTTTCTATTAATGAAAGAATTGTAAAGAGACTGTAAAAATATGGAGTACAAGACTCACTAGAATGGTGGTAGCTTTATCTCTGAGAAGAGATGTGATGAATACACTCATTCACAAGAAGATTATTACAATGAGGCTTTGAAGGTATTTTTATGATAAACATGAATGCCAAAAACATAGACATCCAAAAACCTAACCTTAGGAGATGAAACGCCAAAAGTCGTGTGGGCCCCATTTGGGTAAGTTGGTACATTGATTTCTCGGGGTCATAAATTTTTCATACGATCTCTATTTTAGGCATTTGATATCCCGATGGAAAATTCTTTTTGAGAAATACACATTACGCCATAAAATTGTGACTTCGTCTATAGTTTGACTGTGGCAAGCCAAAAAAGCATGGTTTAGGGCCCCAAAACAACCTTGAAAGTACAACAAGATGTTTTGACATGAAAACATACAATATAAGTTATTTGTATTAGGTGGGAGGCCACCAATACCCACCTGGAATATGTGTAGGGATTCAAACAACCTCGGAAGCATAGAACCTACAATCACAAAGAAGTAAAAAAGAACGTGTTGCACTAAAAACTGATAAGAGAAGCCAGTTGGAATAGGTGGGTGGACACCAATATCCCCTTGGATCAATCCTCCCCCTTTAGGAAGCAATGGTATCCATTGTGTTGAGTGCCCAGAGAAGAGGGGAAATCATTTTTTGAATCTGAAGCTTGGTGAGTTGTGTGCCTTGTTGGAGAAGTTGTGCTTCTTGGCTTATGGAAGATTGTCACAAACGTGTTGCTGGAGGGGTTGAATTTGTTCCACCAACATGTTTTCTTTGGGTTAGATGGGGCATTGTGTAGGAACCATTGTAGGTGAAGAAAAAATATCTTTTGTCTCTTCGACAATCTGTTTTTTCTGGATAGAAGGTGTTGAGGTTGTAGTGGTTGTAGTGGTCTTTTGTGCATCCTTTGAACAAACTATGAAGAGGATGAATTTTTCAGTATGAGAGATTACCTTGCGGTGTTTTTTGGTGGAGCAGTAGTCAGAACTACCTCTAGTATCATGTAGATTTGACCTCCCAAAGTAATAATGACACTACGAGGTATAGACTCATAGACAACATGGAATTTCCACATATATGGTTGGCCCAAAACAACATCATAGACATCAAGAGGGGAAATATCACACACTACCTCATCCTTGAAGGGATGTATTCCATAGGATAGGCGACATTGTTGGCTGACACAAAGATCTCGTCCCTAGTGAATCCACCCAATGTTGTGTGGTTGCAGGTGTGGCGTTGTTGAAAACCCAAATTGTTTGACAACCTTAGCTGAGATGTGATTTTTCTGGTTGTTGTTATCAATAATGAAATTCAATGGAGTCCCCTTCACCCACATATATGAATATAAGAGGTGCTCCCCTTATTTAGGATCTACTGGTTCTTCTGGTTGAATTGTTGTGGTCATGAAAGTAGCAATGGATTCTGCGTCGATGATCTGTCTATTTTCAATATTTTCTGGATCGGATTTTGAATCAGGGTTCGGATCTGTGTTTTTGACCTCATCCACCAATGATTATTTCGAGTGACATTCATCGGTGTTGTTCCAGGGGATTTTGTGGAAGTCATACCACTTCACAGTGTCATTCTTCGTCTTTACTTTACCCTTTTTTCCATGTGTCTTGGACTAGTTTTCTAGAGGCTTTTGGTTAGGGATATCTTTACTGTTCTTTACTTGTTGCAAATTTGCAGACCTGAACTCCCATTTGTTCTGGTGCCTAAATTTCTGCTCGATTTTGACAACATATCGATAGGCATCTCCCAATGATGAAATGTTTAGGAAATCCATTTCGGTTTTGATGTACCTATGCAGAGCTCCATGGTATTTTAGAACTAGATGTCGCTCAAAGTATTTGATACCTAGCTTGGTGTGCAAGGTATGGAAAGTATTTGTGAACTCCAACAATGTTTGGCTCTTCTCTTTCCACAGTGTGGTCCATATCATGTACTGGTCTTCATAGTTATCAACATGATAGTATTGTTCTTTGACCACATCCACAAAAAAATATCAAGTGGGATTAGCCCCATATATTCTAGATTCCTCTGTGGAACTTTTCTCCCAGTAATTTTCCCACCAATGTTTGACATGGGGGAGAGCCTTGAGGAGTGCTAAGGTGATATTTTCCCTGTCGGAATTTTTTTTAACAAAGAAATAACCTTCTAATAGGTTTAACAATTTTTCTAGGGCATCCGCATATATCTGACCTTCAAATATGGGAATATCAAAATTAACTTGTACCTTGAAGGGAGAGGTTCCTCCAAAATGGACTCTTGATGAAGATGTGCCTGTTTCTATCAGCAGGTGTTGAAGAATGTGTGAAAAATTATCCATCACTTCGTTCCTCTATTGCGTGAGAGCTTGCTCAATCAACATGTTAATAGAATATTCTGCTCCACCATTTTTCTTTTTTTTCACCATCGAGGGTTTCTTGGGCATGCGAGAGTGATTGTCCTTAAGAGATACAAACTTGAGACCCAACTGGCTATACTCAGACCTCGTCAGGGACATGTGTTGAAAAAAAAATTATGAAGAGCAGCTTGCTCTAATACCACTGATCCAGATTATTTTTGGAATGAAATGAAAGGAGAGAAATCACAATGAAATACTCATGAAAATTGTCAGAAACAAAGAAATACAACAATACTTGGTTTCTATTAATGAAAGAATTGTAAAGAGATTGTAAAAATACAAAGTGCAAGACTCTCTAGAATGGTGGCAAATTTATCTTTGAGAAGAGATGTGACGGCTACACTCATTTGCAAGAAGATGATTACAATGAGGATATGAAGGCCTTTTTATGATAAATAGGAATGACAAAACCCTAGACATCCAAAAACCTAACCCTAGAAGATGAAACACCAAAAGCCATGTGGGCCACATTTGGGTAAGTTAGTACATTAACTTCCCAGGGTCATAACGTTTTCATACGATCTTCGTTTTAGGTGTGTGATAGCCTGTTGGAAATTTACTTTCAAGAACTACACATTACACCATCAAACTGTGACTCCATCTATAGTTTGAATATGTTGATCCAAAAAAACATTTTTAAGGGCCCCAAAATGGCCCTGAAAGCAAAGAAAGATGTCTTGACATGAAAACATACAAAATAAGCCAGTTGGATTAGGTGGGAGGCCACCAGTATCCACCTGGAATATGTGTAGGGATTCAGACAACCCCGAGAGTGTAGAACCCAGAATTAAAATTAAGTACAAAAGAATGTGTTGCACTAAAAACTAACAAGAGGATCTAGTTGGAATAGGTGGGTGGCCACCAATCTCCACCTGGATCTCCTATGCCATTTACTTCATTATCAAGAAATTAACTCCAGATGAACTAAAATATACAGTCACGAAAAGGGAATTTTTATCAGTCATGCATGCAATTAATAAATTCAAACATTACATCATTGGGTATGAGGTCTTCATCCATACATATCACTCTGTCATTAGGTACCTAATGAAAAAACCTATAACCAATGGTAGGGTGACTAGATGGGTTTTTTTGTTGCAGGATTTTAACATTACTATTCTATATAGACCTGGAAGGGTAAATTTGGTATCATACTTCCTTTCTAGAATTTATAATGAAGATCAAGCAACTCCTGTAGATGACGATTTTCCTAACGAACATGTGTTTGTTGCATCTACTAACTCCCTGTGGTTTACAACTATGGCTAACTATTTGGTTACAAGAAAATTACCACAACATCTTTCACCTAGTGAAAATAAGAGGATCATCAAACTCAATGCCTTCTATTCTTGGATTGGAGGGGACCTCTTCCGGACAGGACTTGAATTGGTCATCAGAAGATGTGTTTTTGAAGATGAATTGTTTGATATATTGAGAGCTTTTCATGACAAGCCATGTGGAGGGCACTTCATTGACAATAGAAAATTATATAAAGTCCTTCATTCATGATACTGTTTTCCAACCCTTTTCAAGGATTCCAAGCAATATGTTCAAATTTGTGACAATTGTTAGTGGATGGGCCACCCAGTACGATCCGAAGATATGCTTTTATATCCCTAGGCAGTCGTTGAGCCTTTTGAAAAATGGGATCTATAATTCATAGGGACGATTATTCTTGCATCGAAAAAGAAAAGGCATATTTTGGTTTGTACTGATTATGTTAGTAAGTAGGTAGAATCCAAATAACTTTTCTATGTCACTGAAAAAATAGTTGTTGATTTTATATTTGAGGATATTTTTCTCGTTTTGGTGTGATCTGAAATTGATCTTTAAAGACTTGGTTAAGTTTTAAGTAGGTGTTCAATTACCAATTAGGAATTAAGGAAAGAATAAGAACTTAATGAGACATTATAGTATTCATCATAAATAAATGCATATCAAAATATAAGAACAAAGAGAATCAAACCATAACAACAATATTGTTAAGGGAGTTCAGAAAGATTGCCTACGTCTCTGGGCCATTGTCTCAGTGGGGGAGGATTTCTTATTTCTCTTCAATGCTTCAAAAGTACATCATAAATGTATCAAAAGGATTATAAACTAGTATGGCCATGTTCTTCTCGACCTCAAGAATCCAACACAACTGACAACATTGAAAAAGGTTGATCATAGCTTCCAGAATTGGCCTCCAAAGTTCGCTTCCTCAATGGCTTCAAGCTTCACAAACTCATCATCTTTATGCAATTCTGAACCTCCTGATTTGTCAAAAACCTATGATTTATATAGGATTTGAGTTGGTGATCTTATCCCAACTTCCTCCCAAGACCTAGCCTCAAATCAGGCTCCAGATCCCCCCAAAATGGGCAAAATCTCCCAAAATCAGCATAAAAACCCAATAAAATCTTAATATAAAGTTCAAGACCCAAATTTCAACACATTGTGGGTGCATACCCTTTCTCCTGGGCCCATGGTCATATGGGTGCTTCCATATGGCCAAGCTCTAGGCTAAACACCTATCTGCGCCCCTTTCTCCTAGCTCTCTAGTCGTATGCAGGGCCATGTGTCCTGTGGCTAGTCCTCTCTTGCACACTTGTCAAAGGATAAGCTCCTGGTTCTCAACCCTGGTTGTGGGCTGAGTGCCATGTGCTATGCATTGGCCCCCCGTCGACCGGGGCTAGCCCTAAACTCATGCCACCTTAAAATTCAAATACAACAATCACCATATGTTTGAACAAGTCATAATAGATCCTGGTTGATTTGGCGGAGGTTGCAAAATCATTGGGTTGGAGGACAGGTTGGGTGTTCGATTCTCACGGAGTGCCAAACAATTTTTTTAACCTAGCCAATATTGGAAAAAGTTGGGGTTCCACGTGGTGCCCTATGATTGGTCCATGTGTCACCCTGTGGTTGGCTCATACAGTATAATAAAAAACCCAATTAGTATGCATATTCAGTTGCCACATCACCTACCATGTCACTATCGTACAACCATGTGTCGTGCCATGTCAGCATCTGCACTGTCAAGTCACCTGCCCAGTCAGCTTCCACATCAACATATGTACTACCCAATCACCCTAACACATACTCATCTGTACAATAACATGTCATCTATACTACCACATGTTTACCTGTCATTGGGCCACGTCATGTACGGATTGTCATGTGTCACATCCGTACAGTGCCACTTGTCATTTTCATACTGGTACAACTCAACTCAAAAATGCCAAAACTAAGTGACACGTGTCACCTCCTTATGTTGCCATGTTTCCCTACTAATGTCATCATGAAATCATGATAACATCACCTGTCATATTGCTAACGTCAATAGTAAGACATGTTGACTTTTCCATGTTCAGTTTTTTACATGTTTGGGAAATCGATCATAATGCAATAAATTTTGCACAGTGTCCATTTGAGGAAAAAATTATATGGCTAGAATCGACGTGATGCGCCTGACAAAATGGCATGGGTTTTGTCTCATTCTGAGAACTTTTATTTTTAGGCCTTCCTAGATCCATTTTGGATCATGCCTCCCCACTAAGACCTTTTGGTCCTCCAAAAGGGTATTAACCAGTCATCAAGTGCGGGATAGGCTACCCCACTTGTCCTTTGTCTTTAAACTCTGTCTTGTGCACCTGTTGCATATTGTTATCCATTGAGAGCATATTGTTATCCACTTGAACTTGTTCACATTTTACTAAAGCCACTACCATCCATGTTGAAAACATTAGCAACGATAACATAAAAAATATGACTGCAAATGAGCTAATATGTTTGATGCGCTTGCACAACATTAGCTTATCTTGAAGCAAGGTACGGTTGAAATTCCATTCTACAACCATCTCATGTTCATGATTAATATTAATTGCTTTACTTGGCACAGTTATAGGTGTGTTTCTTGCATAAGTTTCCTTCCTTAGTTGTTCCATTTTTTGTAGAGATTGATTTGCTTTTATGTGATGAGCATGTACAACACATTCATTGCCTTCTTTATTTAATTGATATTAATTATGTTCCTTGTAGAATATTGCTTTGTGATCATACAAATAAGGGTTGCCTAAGACCATTCCACATTCATTTACTGGCACCACATCACACATTACCTCATCCACAAACTTTGATGAAATTGCAAACTTTAAAGTGTATTTCTTTGTTATGTGCAATTTATGATTGTTTCTTATCCACTTGAGTAAGGTTTATGATGTAGCTTAGTTTCCAATCCCAATTGTTTAACCACTTCCTTTGAAATCAAGTTAGATTGAGATCCACTATCTATCAATGTATCGATCTTAGTATGTTTTATTATCACCCTTATGTGAAACAACTTACCTCTAGAATCATATCCATCACTAATTTTACCTGTCAAACCAATTGTTGTGATTTTAGTCTCATCACTTGAATCATATCCCATTTCTGTTGGTCATGTTGTCATTGCAAATGTTTACCTCCATTTCCTTTATTTGAACCACTTTGGTCTCTTCTCTGGGTGCAATTTCCAACAATGGTCATCATCGTGCCCTTCTTCCTTTTCGTTGAATTTGTTTTCCTTCCATTCCCCTTCCGTTTGTTTTCTCTCCTTGAAGATGATTCCCCCGATACACCAACAACTGTTTTCCCTGCTTCAATGTATGTTGTTTGAGCATAAAACTCATCAATATTAGTAGGTCCAAACATAAATACAGTGTTACGAATATGTGCAGGTAAACCTCTTATATACTTCATAAGAGTTTCCCGTGTATGTCATGGAATATTTAACATTAATGCCATCTTACAAAATTCATTTGTGTATTCTTGCATCGTTTGTCCTTTTCTTATTTTAAGACTTTGCCATTTAATTAAATCCTTCTCCTTATAACCCAAAAGATAAAACTTCTTTCTAAGTGCAAAAACAAAATCTTTCCATGATGGAAATATATTACCAACTTGTTGCGTACCATTTTGCAACTTACTCTACCACCAGATGAGTGTTGTGCCTGCAAGACGAAGCGATGCCAACTTGATCTGGGTTGCCTCATCTTTGATTTGTTGCACACTGCAATAAAATTCCATCTGTCTGACCCAATTATCAAGTATCTCAACATTGACTTCACCATCATACATGGGAAATTCAAATTTCACATCAAGCTTAAGTAAAGGAATGTCGTGTTTATGTTTATGGGAATGTTTTCTTGCGGTAGAAGTTTCACTTGTACTTGAAGAAGAAGAAGAAGATGGAGAAGATGGAGGTGAAGGAGGAGGTTTAGGAGGATCCTCTCCTTCTTCACTTTTGTCTTTTTTGGAATATTCCCCTTGGAAAGGCCTCTTATGTTCCACGTAATCCTCACATAATATCTTTACCATCTCAGACATGGCGAATAAATTCTTTTGCAAATCTATCTCGTTCTGAGACATTCCTTATTCTGATGCCATCTTCTCACTTTGAGAAGTCCTCTTTCTTGATCCAATCTCTAGATCCCCTTCTGCAAGCTCTCCTTCACCATGACTCAACTTTTCCCTGGTAATCATGCAAACTCAAACAACCAACTTTCAATATGCTCTGATACCACTTGATCTGAATTTGATCTTTAAAGACTTGGTTCAATTACCAATTAGGAATTAAGGAAATAAAAATAACTTAATGAGAGATTATAGCAGCCATCATAAAGAAATTCAAATTATAATATAAGCACAAAGAATAACAAACCATAACAGCAAGATTTTTAATGGAGTTTGACAAGATTTTTTAATACAGCCTCACTAGGGAGCCAAGCCTAGTGCTCCCTTGTGTGGTCAATTGGGCCTTGCCTTGTGTTTGGGCGCCCAACCTTGGTGAGGCCGTATTAAAAAATCTACCTCCAAGACAAAATTGGTTCTTATTCGTCCTCCAGCTCATCTTTTTGCCTAGTGCTCCCTTGTGTGGTGGTTTTCGTTATGTCTCTTCGTGCGTTTCGTTATGGCTGATTGCACGTTTCATTACGACTCTTCATGCATTTGGGTGCCCACCTTGCCAACTGGCCTTTCATTGCATTTGGGTGTCCATCTTGCGTACTAGAAACCTTGCTTTGCGTTCGGGCACCCACCTTGCCAACTTGCATTGTGTTTCATTTGGGCGGCAATCTTGCAAAATCGCCTTGCATTGCATTAGGGCACCCATCTTGCCAACTCGGCTCTCGTTCTATTTTGGTGCCCATCTTGCCAGCTTGCCTCTCACCGCGTTTGGGTGCCCTGCCTCATTTTCGCAACGACTCCCCTTGTGGGCGCCCATATTTCCAAGTCACCTTGCCTTTGCACGCCCAACTTGTCAACTCGCCTTGCCTTTGCACGCCCACCTTGCCAACTCGCCCTTCATTGCCTTGTGGAAACCCCAATTTTTTTCCCACATGAGTCGTGTCGCTGACTCTTCGGTTTTGTTGGTCAGGCTCCCATATTGCGAGCTCACCTTGCATTTCATTTGGGTACCCAACCTTGGTGAGGTTGTTTTAAAAAATCTACCTCCATTAAAAAACAAGCACACTAGGGAGCATTAGGCTTGGGCCTTTGTCTCACTGGGGGAGGCTTTCTTATTTCTCTTCAATGCTTAAAAAGTACATCAAAAATGTATCAAAAGGATTGAAAATTGGTATGGCTGTGTTCTTCTCAACCTCAAGAATACAACACAACTGACGACACTGAAAAATGTTGAGTGTAGCTTCTGAAATTTCCCTCCAAAGTTCACTTCCTTAATGGCTTCCCTACATAAAAATGGCTTCAAGCTTCACAAACTCATAATCTTCTTCAATTTTGAACCTCTTGGTCTGTCCAAAACCTCTTATTTATATAGGATTTGAGTTGGTGATCCTATCCCAACTTCCTCCCAAGATCTTACCTCAAATCGGGCTCCAGATCCCCCAAAAATGGGCAAAATCTCCCAAAACCAGCATAAAAACCCAATAAAATCTTAATATAAAGTTTAAAACACAAATTTCATCACATTTTGGGCACAACCCATTTCTCCTAGGCCCCTGGTCATATGGGAACTGCCATATGGACGAGTTATGGGCTAAATGCCTATCTATGCCCCTTTCTTCTGGCTCCTTGGTCATATGCATGGCCATGTGGCCTGTGGCTAGGCCTCTCCTGTGCCCTTGTCAAAGGATAAGCTCTTGGTTCTTAGCCCTAGTCACAGGTTGAGTTCCATGTGCTATGCATTGGCCCCTTGCCAACCGGGGCTAGCCAACCCAAGCCACCTTGAAATTCAAATACAACAATCACCATATGTTTGAACAAGTCATAACAGAGCTCGATCGGTCCGACGGAGGTTGTGAAGTCGTTGGGCTAGAGGATATTTCAGGTGTTCGATTCTCACGGAGTGCCAAACCAATTTTTTGACCTAGCCAATATTGGAAAAATCCAAGGTGCCACGTGGCACCCTCTGATTGGGCCATGTGTCACCCTATTGTTGGCCCGTACAGTACAGTCAACACATAATCAACAACTCAGTCAACATGCACAGTCAACTACCATGTCAACGTCTGTACTGTCAAATCACCTACCTAGTCACCTGCCATGTCAGCATCCATACTTCCCATTCACCCTGCCATGTTAGCATCCATACAGCCACCTGTCATCCATGCTGCCATGTTTCGGCCTATCATTGGCCTACCATGTTTTAAGCATGTGTTACCAAGGCCCAATCGACTTTTTAATGGAGCCAAGCCTAATGCTCCCTTGTGTGGTCATTTTCGTTGCGGATCAGTTTTTCGTTTGGGCGCCCATCTTGCGAACTCGCCTTGCGTTGCATTTGGGCACCCACCTTGCGAACTCGCCTTGCATTGTGTTCGGGTGCCCAACCTTGGTGAGGCCATATTAAAAATTCTACCTCCAAGCCAAATTTGGTTCTTATCTGTCCTCCGGCTCATATTTTAGCCTAGTGCTCCCTTGTGTGGTCGTTCGCGTTATGGATGATTTTTTCGTTTGGTCACGCCCATCTTGCGAGATCGTCTTGTGTTTCGTTTGGGTGCTCATCTTGCCAACTTGCCTTGGTTTTGGGTGCCCCTTTCACCAACTCACCTTGCGTTCCCTCTGGAAACCTTGAGTTTTTTCCCCACCGCACCTCTGTCGCTGGCTCCTTCGGTTTTGTTGGTTGGGAGCTCCTCTTGCCAACTCGCCTTGGTTTTGGGCGCCCCCTTCGCCAACTCTCCTTGCGTTCCCTCTAGAAACCCCAAGTTTTTTCCCCATCGCACCTCTGTCATTGGCTCCTTCGGTTTTGTTGGTTTGGCGCTCCTCTTGCCAACTCGCCTTGGTTTTGGGCGCCCCCTTCGCCAACTTGCCTTGCGTTCCCTCTGTAAACCCCAAGTTTTTTCCCCACCGCACCTCTGTCACTGGCTCCTTCAGTTTTGTTGGTTGGTCACTCCTCTTTCCAACTCGCCTTGATTTTGGGCGCCCCTTTCGCAAACTCGCCTTGCGTTCCCACTGGAAACCCCAAATTTTTTCCCCACCGAACCTCTGTCGCCACCCCCTTCAGTTTTTTTTTGGTTGGGCGCTCCTCTTGCCAACTCGCCTTGGTTTTGGGTGCCCCTTTAGCAAACTCGCCTTGCGTTGCCTCTAGAAACCCCAAGTTTTTTCCCCACCACATCCTCTGTCGCTGGCTCCTTCGGTTTTGTTGGTTGGGTGCTCCTCTTGCCAACTCACCTTGGTTTTGGGTGCCCCCTTCGCCAAATCGCCTTGCGTTCCCTCTGGAAACCCCAAGTTTTTTCCCCACCGCACCTCTGTCACTGGCTCCTTTGGTTTTGTTGCTTGGGCGTTCCTCTTGGCAACTCGCCTTGGTTTTGGGCGCTTCTTTCACCGACTCGCCTTGCGTTCTCACTGGAAGCCCCAAGTTTTTTCCCCACCGCACCTCTGTTGTTGGCTCCTTCAGTTTTGTTGGTTGGGCACTCCTCTTTCCAACTCGACTTGGTTTTGGGTGCCCCTTTCGCCAACTTGCCTTGCGTTCTCACTGGAAACCCCAAGTTTTTTCCCCACCGCACCTCTGTCGCTGGCTCCTTCTGTTTTGTTGGTTGGGCGCTCCTCTTGAAAACTTGCCTTCGTTTTGGGCACCCCTTTCGCCAACTCACCTTGTGTTCCCTCTGGAAACCCAAAGTTTTTTCCCCACCGCACCTCTGTCACTGGCTCCTTCGATTTTGTTGGTTGGGTGCTCCTCTTGCCAACTCGCCTTGGTTTTGGGTGCCCCTTTCGCCAACTCACCTTGCGTTCCCTCTGGAAACCCCAAGTTTTTTCCCCATCGCACCTCTGTCGCTGGCTCCTTCGGTTTTGTTGGTTGGGCGCTCCTCTTGCCAACTCGCCTTGGTTTTGGGCTGTTATAACCCTAAATTGCACCACACATGCTTACCTGGAATCAGGCCAACTCATATCTCTTCCTTGCCAAAGCCATGCTGAATAAACTCTTGAAAACCCTCTTAGATCAAGTGGCCCGCGCCCTAACCCTCTACTGCATGCGTTGGAATGCTGGCAGGCCCACTACTGCACGCGCTGGGACACTGGCTGGCCTACTACAACCCGCGTTTACCTAACAAAGCACAAAAACAAGAAATTTGTTGATGGGACGAAAATATTTGGGTCAGTTAACTGAAACTCCCAGCCATGCATGGCCGAGAGTTCATCCAAAACCCTAGCTCCTTCTAGCCTATAAAAGAAGGGGTAGGGGTATTATTTGGAGGAGGAAAAAGATAGCCAAGAAACTCTGCCCAATTGTTGAATCCATTTGTCCCAACCCTTTAGCCTTTCCTCAAGCCTAAGAAGAATTCAAGCAAAGCAGTTGGAGGACAAAGAAGAGGAGAAGCCTAGGATCAGGATCGAGGAACGGTGGCCGGTCTCTATCATTATTGTAAGTTGATTCATCTTGAGATTAATAAAAGAATGCTTTTCCCGTCCCAATGCACGAGTGATATATATTTTATTTGATTTATGCTTAATCTCTAAACCTTAGGTAGAAAAATAGCATGCATGCATAGTGTTTTGTCTTGATTGCAGGATTGTCTTTGGAAGGAGCAGCGAAAGCAAGAGGATAAAGCGCAACGAAGGATCTACGTCAAACATCGATAGAAAAAGGTTAGTAGGTATTTTCCATGCTTGTGTGTGAAAAAGGGGTTTGAGTATTGGGGTGATAGGTTAAAAGTGTTTTTCTTTAAGGTCATGATCTGCGTACAAGTTCAACCCTAGCTTGTTAGTCCGTAGGGTATTATTTCCCAACAACAGAATTGG
The DNA here is from genome assembly GCA_009831015.1 of Picea engelmannii. Classification (NCBI taxonomy): domain Eukaryota; kingdom Viridiplantae; phylum Streptophyta; class Pinopsida; order Pinales; family Pinaceae; genus Picea; species Picea engelmannii. The sequence goes on from ML787199.1 coordinate 729,289, forward strand.
CGACTCCACTGGGGATTTTACTCTTAGGGTTTCCGGATTCAAGAGAGGTTTTTGGGTAGTTTAAAGAAGTAGAGTTTCTATTTCTTTGTTTGTCTGTTTTCTGTTAGGTCAGAGCTAGCAGGGAACCTAGTTCTTTATACCAGATTTTCCTTGACTGTGCTTGACATTTATTATCGGGACACAAAGAGGTACACACAGCCTGCATAAGGCCCGTACGCGTGTAACCCGTGCCCTAACCTTCTACAGCCCATGTTTGAACGCTTTCTGTAGTGGTTTTAGTAGCGTGTAGGACTCAGAAAGCTTAAGAGACAGTATCCTCTTCCCTGTCAGAATTTTACATTCTCAGGGGGCTTTCTGGATCCTGTCTGGGTCTTGCTGGTTCACTGTCTTGTCTCAGTTTTCTTTATTGCGTTTGTTTTCTTTTTGCAATTATTTTTTTCTTTTCTGTTGAAGAAGAAGCATCCAAGCCTTTAAGAGACCCTGGTTGTCAATACCAGAGGCCTTTTCAGGTTTGGGTTGCCTGTGTTTTGTTTTGTCTTAGCATTTATACAGACCTGTGGCCTGTTCAAGTTTATCCCGCGGGTACCCACGCGCTGTTTTAACGTAGCACGTGTTTGCACGCGTGTTGTTTCAGTGATAGTCGCGAGCTTGACTGGTTTCTTTTCAGCTTGGGTGGGGGAGTCATCCCCTCCTGTGGTGAGAAGTGTTCCTCTCAGGGGTTTGAGTCTAGGGCTGCACGGCCAGTAGGTTAGGGCCTCTTACCCTTAGCCTGGTTTTTCTTGGTTGATTGTTGGTAAAAAAAAAAAAAAAAAAAAAAAATTGTTTTATGGTTTTTAGACAAGCGTAGGATTCGATGCTTTCTTGATTGCCTTTTGTGCGTCTTTGCTCTGGTTCTTTTTGATCTGCACTTTAAGCTAGAATTTTATTTTGTTTTCTTGGTTTTGTGCTTGTCGGCATTTTTCCTTTGTTGCTTCATTTAGCACTTCAATAATTTTTTTTTTCCTTTTTTCCTTTTCTTCTTGGTTTGAAGATTGTGTTGCTGCATCAATTCCTTTATGTTTGCTGCATGAAATCTTAGAAAAGTTGAAAAGAAAAAGAAGTCTTTCTTGTTGAAAAGTTGCTTGTTTTTGCATTTTTGTAAAAGTTTTTGTTTCCAAGCATTTCTTATTGATTTTTCTTTGAGTCTTTACACACCATCAGTTTCACCTTCATACCTTGTGATGTAAAGAATCCCATTAAAAGCAATGCTAATTAAAAACTATTAGACTTTTTGTTTGTAGGGTTCATACACTAGCTCAGGACTAGGGCCTTGGAATAGGTTGGAGAGTAAATTATCCAAGGCCACTTAAACCAAACATTGGAGTCTATCATAGGGAGTGTAGAAGTCCAGTTACGGAAATTTATCTGGGACCCCCCTTTAACACAGGGGCTAAACACGAGGTCGCATAAGGAAAGGTAGCAGAGATAACCCCTCCAAAGCTGGACCAAGCGTAGTGGAGAACACATATCGAGGATTTGTTGAGGGATTCTGTTGTTTTCATTTTCCACAGAGCTTCATGGGTCTCGAATCTGTTCGAGGTCCTCAGTTGTCTTTCGAACCATTTTCTCTCGATACCCTTGACAGGTTTCGGGCTTGATACCCTGCTCATTGTGGTCTACCCGACTATTGACTGTACCCGCCTGGTGATTGTTCACGTGATGGAAAACTAGTTTCCAATCTTTTCTAGGGACATACACAAGTGATTGTGGGGGTATACCGCGGTACCTAGGACAGACATCAGGCCACGCTTTGCAGAGTATACCTAGAGGGTGCTTCCGTATTCGAGTTGCACTTGTACCGGTAAGTTTCTCTAGTGTTGGTTGTTGTCACTGTTCTTCAAAATAGTTAGTGTTTTCTTGTCTTATCTCATAGGGGCTTCTTTTAGTGTGTGTTATTGTTTGTTCGTGTAGAATACCTTAGAATGTCGTGAATCTTCTCACACAGTGGAGGATTCAGAGCTCCGCTGGTCACGAAGGCTTCTGGGCCTGCCGCCGGTTATCTTGGAGCCACCTCCGCCACCATTGAGGCGGAAGCTAGACCAACAAGGGTCTTTCGAAGCAACCGGGTTACCAACCATTGAGCCCGGAAAACACCCGGAGGAATCGACCACCAATCTTGGATTGGTTGAAACCTCAACCACTGAAACTTGGCTGCAAGTGATTGTGCCAATTCAATTTTACGAAAGCCTGTCAGTGCCTCACACAGCTATGGCAACAAATGCTATTACTTCCTCTAGGAATTATTCCATTCCCATCACTGTTGCTACCACAGGAGAAGCTTCTCCTAACTTGCCTTTATCTATGGTCAGGGCCACCATGGTCTCGACCGCAACTATGTCGCACAGTGGACCGACCCCATCTATCGTGGAGGCCACACCTCCTTTTACACCTAGTGCGACAAGCCCTCCATTTTCATACGGTATGCCTAGTTCGGCTACTAGTCCTGCACTCACTTACTCCACTTTACAGAATTTGGGTCTGGGGGCACGAAGCTCTAATGCTCCTCTGCAAGGTCAACTTAGGGGCATTCGCATCGCTTTTAATGCTTTTCCTTACACTGGAGGTCATATCTTTCCTTCGTCCCCTTCGCTCGGTGGTCTGCATCAGCAGTCCGCCGGGCAGCCTGCACACACGATTTCATTTGGAGTCGGGAGTCAAGGAACACCTGCACAAACTCAACCAGTAGGTTCGTCACCATTTGTGTGGAACGGGGCGTTTGGTAATAACACTTTCGCATCCACTGCTTTCCCATCTGGGGACACACCCATTTTTGGACAGTCTACTCCAGCACAGGGTACTATTCCTGCGCTGGGGGCACATATACCAGGACCTTGGAACTCAGGATAAGGATCCATTTCTTCCTCTAGAATGTCGTTCTGGGGTAATTCTTTCCACAGTCAATGGAACCCTGGACAGACTTCTATGCCTCTCCCATCAGGACCAGCATGGAGTAATCCTTCCCAAAGTCCATCAAACATGATGAATGCCCAACATCCTATGCCCTTTATGGGGAATCAACCAATGATGTCTCCACAGATGAAAAACCCTTACGCTGGTCAAGGCCATGGTTTCTACCAGAACCCGGGCCAGCAGCCAAAATTTTCCTGGCAACCTGGTGTCAGTCAATCTCCAGGACCCTTTTTACCAGGCTATCAACAACAACACAAACTACCCTTCTTAGCGACGTTACACTTGCCAGATTTGACACGGTTGTTAAATGATCCTATTTGTCACGATCCGCGTTGGCCTCCTATGCCAACGAAGTTCCCTTCGGACATTCCAAAGTTTGAGGCCAAGCCTAACGAAGATCCAGGTGATCACGTGACTACTTTCCACCTTTGGTGTTCATCTAACTCACTGAAAGATGACTCCATCCAGTTGTGATTATTCCAACGCACTCTTATTGGGAGTGCCTCGAAATGGTACATAGATCTTGATCGTTCACGATACTCTTCTTTTGGTGAACTGGCGATGGCCTTCCTTAACCATTTCCATTTACCTGTGAGATACGACATTGGCACTGACTTTCTAGCCAATTTCAAGCAGATGACAGTGGACCATATCTCTGATCATATCCGAGAGTGGCGACGCCGAAAGAGTCTAATCAAAGTACCAGTTCCACCAGCATTCCTGCTGGAGTGGTTCCTTAAGTCCTTAGTACCGCAATTATCCAAATACGTCGCAACTTCTGGGGTTTTCTCTGAGGAAGATGCCATCATAAGGGATCAACAGTTTGAGCTTATCTATTCTCAGTCTTGTCTATTGTATAACATCCTGCCGGATGCACCACGATCGATACTGGATAAAACCAGATAGAGAGCCGGACCACATGCCGACAGTATCATTGGTTCGGCACAAACTAAGCCCGTTGAGCAATTGACAAAACAATTGCAACATTTATCTATACAACACTCAACGGCCATCCAGACTACTGCTTTGGCTGCTCCTCCTACCCAAAATTTACAAGTACACTCCGTACAGATGACTAACCCAAAGGCCACCCAGCAGCCGGAAGGGAAGAAAAAACAACACAAGAAGGGTAAGGGGGATAAGAAACCCACTGATAATGCTAGAGAGGGCACCACGAAAAAGAAGAAGGTGAGGTATCCATGCAACTTGTGTGCGGAAGACCACCCAACCCATCTATGTCCTCGACTTGCAGAGGCCTAGAAGTTTGTCACACAGCAACAACAAGTCGTGTTGACTAATCCCTTTCAGCATGGACAAAATTTAACTCAAGCCTCTACAAGTGCCGAAGGGGGCAGCCAGGAAACCTTCCCTCCTCCAAATAATTCCTCTTTCGCGAACGTATATATGGTTAGGGGTGATGCTTTAATAACGACTAGAGTGCACGACTATAGTAAACCAAGCACCTCTGAGAAGGGTAAATAAGTCGAGATCCCATCTCTTCCTCTACATATCGAGAAGACGTTGGGTGAAATAATGACACACATTCCAAAAGGCGTGTTTAAGTGAGCTTATCACAATCCAAATGCAAGGGCCACCCAAAACTACTCTGTGGTGGAAGATTTATCCCAAACCCCTTGTGCTATGTCTGCTTTGGAGGTCCTCCAAAGTTGCCCTACTCAGAGGAAAGCCTTGTTAACTGCTTTAGGCTCTACTGAGACTTGTAACC
>ML787200.1:58930-69352 GCA_009831015.1 Picea engelmannii
AGAAAATATGAACGTTCTAGATGTTGAAACAAAATTTCCAATTCATTGAGTGTAGGTAAATCTAAAACTGTCATCCCTGCTAACAAAAACACAATTGCATGTTGGCATAGCTTGGAAAATTTTACTGTGGAAAAGAGGAGTGAGCCTTCAATTTAGTTTTGAGTACTACATTGTTCCAATATAGCTTAATATTCATCTTCCTGGCCTTTTTGGAAAATTCTCGCTGCTCTTTGTTTATTTCTTTCAATTGTTTAACCCTATATTGCAATTTAGTATTCCATAACTCTAGGGATTGTTTTTCTTGCTTGAATTTCTTGATGACTGCCTGCAACTTTTTGATCTTTTGCTTTTTTTATAAATCCCATGTTTCTTCTTTGCGTCTACCATAATATTCCTCAAGTGCAGGTTTGTTGAGATCAATGGAGAGTTTGGGCTTCCTAGGCCTTATTTCATATTTGTGTTCATAAGAGGGTGATCCTTTAAAAATTTCCTTGGAATATGACATTTCAAATGTCTTATTTTCTCAAGATTTAGATGAACTATGTATTTCTTGTATATCAAATTCTGGTAGATCATTCATTTCTGGAACATATGTAGGATCTTCTTCTGAGTGAGAAGATTCTATGTTAGGTTTTGATAGTTGTTTCTTCCTCTTTGCAGTCTTCTTGAGAATCTCCTCAATTACATCCTCATTTATGATGATTAAATTGTATTTTTTGAGAGATGGTTTAAACATTGTTTTTGAATTCAACCTTAACTTGTTTTTTGGTCTGGTCTTGGGTCTAATGATACAAGTTACATGTTACTTTCCTTTACCTCTTTTACTCTGGTTCACTTGTGGATATTCTTCAACAAGTATATCATTGATTTCTATTTTAGATTTTACTTCTTGCAATTCAATCTTTTGTTTGGCCATCCTCCTAGTATATACCCTATCAAAACATGTAAAAAAATTTTTAGTGGAAGAGGATTTGGGCTCTAGCTTGATTTATTCTTCATGTTGAAATTCAAATTTCCTCCTACTTGATCTAGTTCGTCTAGCCACAGGGGATACTTCCTTTAATTTTGCAGAAACTTTTGAAGTGTTTCCTTTCTTTATTGAAGTATCAGGTTTGTTTTGTTTTGCATCTTGTTCATCCAGCCCTAAAGAGACCGATAAATGCCTCCAAGTCATTTGAACCTCCCTTAATGCATAGAGATCCAACATTTTCATCAAACCTTGATAAAATAAAATATTACGGGAAGTTTGAGGACGATTCTGCACTCTCTTAGACATTTTGGTCAAACATTTTAATAGGTAAAAAGGTAGACTTGTCTCTGTATCTCCATTTCGATGCATAAAATGATAAGCATAAGAAATTCGTCCCTCACCTATCATATACCTCTGGACTAATGTCAAAATATCCCTCCATTCTTCCTTTAACCATTTACTCAGGATCCCTTGACTCCAGTCAAGATCATGATGTTCTGGTAGCAAGAATTGCTTGTACAAATCTGCAGACAACTCACCTTTCTTCCACCATCTCTCACTATGCACAGGTAAGTGACATGCCAACCAAATCGAGTGCTTTGTAACATAGATTAATACTCTTCCCAACTGCCTTGATGAACTTTTGCATGATCTAGGGATATGCTTCCAACAATTTTCCTTCAATCGGTTCCAAAGGATTAGCCAGACCACTTTTCTTAGGTGCCATTACTCCGACTTTGATCTCGGTCAACTTGCAGATGCTAGGGTTTCAGTTTGATATATTTTAGAACTTTCCTGCAAAGGTAGGTGATATAGAGAGGTTTCCTCGGTTGCAAAATGATGTTAGGATCTCAATCTAGCTATACAAATTCCCTCTCAAAATTAAATCATCACTTTAAATGATTCAAATTGTGGCCCGAAACCCAACTTTAGTGGATGCATAAACATGTGCATACTTGTGTTCTTTAAATGATATCCCTTGTGTTGAAATATCATTTGACGATAATCAGGTTGTTGCACGATTCCCTGCATGATCTTCTGGATGCTCTTGTGACAGTTAACACGATTTTTGGGACTAAGACATGTTAAAAAATGATGGATTTAGGCGCTACAAGAATGGTGACATTCTTGTAGCGACTCTGTCTTTCTTTGAGCTTAGGAAAAATTTAAAATTTGACTAAAATGTCTGATGGAACACACTCAAACCTTATGAATATTCAAATCTATCTTATTGAAATCATATGAAAATAAATCCAAGCAAAGCAAAAAGCACAGAAAATCATAAAAAGATAAGTGAAAAAAGAACTTAATACAAACAAGGGTATAATAAGGCAGGTATTTTTTGAATTGAGAAGGTAGGAATGAGTTTTTATCGATAACATAGACTAAAAATCAAGGGTAATAGGTTATAGTAAGTCTGAGGAATAACACTGGCTCCTTCTAGGGATAAATTTTTATGATAAAACATTAAGAACTATGCAAACCAATGCTTTCATTTCCCACTTTATCATTTTTTAATATTCACCCCTTTTCTGTTTTTTCAATTGCTCTGATCCTGCTTTATTTCTAATCAATCTTGCATACTGAAATATAAAAAGAAAGAGATAAATGTGAACTAGTGTCTCCATTGGGCTTGGAGTCTTTATTTGATCTATTTAAACACACCAAATTAAAACTAAAAACTATGTACAAACTGAAACATTCTGGCTTGTTAAAAGAAGTAGTGTTTCAAAAGCCGCCCATTTATTGGGCCACCAATGATTTCAATATCATCCAAATTATATAAGAGGAAAGTATTGGTATTCAACACCTTGGCTATTTTGAAAGGACGAAACCATAAAATGTCAAACTTACCATGCTTGAATTTGTCCTCTCTTCTAGCATCCCACCTCAGCACAAGATCTTCTACTTTAAAATTGCCTATTTTGGTCTTTTTGTCAAATGTTGCCTTGACCTTGCTCTGATAGGCCTTCGATTCTTCATTCAACTTTTCTCTCTTCTACTAAACTTCAATGACCTGGGAAATTCTACTTCGAATTTCATTTGGTTCTTCCAATGATCCATATGGATGGTGGTGGCCTCCCACCTATTCCAACTGACTCATTTTGACAGATTTTTTTTTCTAGTTTTCGGGTCCCTGACTTCTGGGGTTGTTTTGAGGCCCTAAACAACATTTTTAGGGCTTGCCACAATCAAACTATATAATTAGTCAAATTCTAATGGAAATATGTGTAGTCCTCAGATATGACTTTCCAACGGGATATCGTGTGCCTAAAACGAAGATCGTATGCAAAAGTTATGACCCCGGGAAGTTGATGTACTAACTTACCCAAACGGGGCCCACATGACTTTTGGCGCTTCATCTTCTAGGGTTAGGTTTTTGGATGTCTAAGGTTTTGGCATTACTGTTTATTGTAAAAAGGATTGGAGAGCCTCATTGTAACCATCTTCTTGTGAATGAGCGCAGACGTCACATCTCTTCTCAGAGGTAAGCCTCCACCATTCTAGCAAGCTTGCTTTCCGCTGCATTTTACAGTTTCAACACATTTTCTTATTGAATAGAAAACAATTTTATTGTATCTCTGTTATCCTCATGTTTTTGTGTTAAGAATAATAATAATATGTATTCATTTCATTTTTCTCATAAAATCCAGATCATCCAACTCTTCTTATAGGAATTTTAATACTGGCAAACCAAGCTGAGTTGGAAGGATGGCATATGTCCCATAGATCAGCTGAAAAGGAGTGGTTCCAATTGATTTCTTAGTTTTGATCCTATTAGCCCATAAAGAAAACTTCAGTTTGGAGTCCCATGACCTTTTATTCTATGTTAACAATTTCTTGATGATTCTGACAAGACTTTTGTTTGAGGACTCTGCTAATCCATTTCCCTGAGGGTAATATGGGGTGGAGTGTGACAACTTAATGTTGTATTTTATGCAAAATTCAACCATGGAAGCAGACTTGAATGCCTGAGTGTTATCTGTAACTAGCTTCTTGGGACATCCAAACCTCGAGAAAATATTTCCTTCTAGAAAGATCATGATGACTTTGTTTGTTTCATTTCTTGTAGGGACAACCTCAAGCCATTTTGTAAAATAATCAGTAGCTTTGAGTATCCATTTTCCATCTACCCTAGAAAAATATTCAAAATCCAAGACTGTCATTTATCCCGGAAAAATTTAATTACCACTCAAGCTGGTGGTTGAGCAGTCCTTCTCAAAAATCAATGAAAGGATGGGTAGAGTACCCATCTAGAGAATTTTGGGCTAACCCATGAATTAGGGGATTTGACCGAGGAAATCTTGTTGTAGAAGGAAAGAAAAAGGGGGAAATCATGGGCAGAGAAGAGAGAATACAAACAGTTGGGTTTGGAGACCAAATCAGAGTGGAGAAGAGTGTGAGAAAACTCTTCTAGTTCTGAGAAACAGAGGGAAGTGAAGAAATGAATTTTTCCGGGTGCAGGAACCATTAACAACTATCTTCAAGTCAGGATGATAAACGGGGCTACGAAATTTGAGTGATTTTCTAAGAAATTACGAAGGAGCTAAGAGGATATGGCTTTGAGGGGATGCTGGGAAGTGAAATGCCTCCCTTGTGTTGTGTATGAAAGTTGTTGAAACTCTTGTGGAAAGAGCATCTCCCTTTCTTGGTGGATTGAAGACTTTGTTTGCTTAGTTCCTATAGGTGAAGGAGAGTGGTTTTCATCTTGTCTCATATGATGAATAAAAGAAATCCTCTCATGGAATCATACTCTGGCTAGGGGGTGGCCAACTGAGAAAATACCAAGAGCAGTTGTGCCTATGGTTGGGTGGAAAGTGGTACACCCTTCAACAGTTTCCAATGATTCCTAAGTTTTAGATACGTGTTTTTTGTTCCTTTTATTGCCATGACAAGTTTTTTTAATATTATGAAATTCTTGTGTTAGTTATTTGAAGAATTGTTATTCTCTTTAATGGTGGAAATTGTCACTCTGATTATTTGGTTGGATGTGAAACTTGAAATAAGATCTGGGAAAACAAATTCTCTGTTGGTTTTCTACCTACCTCTATTTGTAAAGGGAGGTTGTTAGTAAATGTTTGTCACTCATCGTATGAGCATAGTGTCGGCTGGTCACTAATAGTTACCTATGTGGAAAAAACCCTAATTTTTTAGTAAAAGACTGAGCCACTAAAGCACTCACAGAACAACTGGGTAATAGGAACTACACTTGTTGACATGAACTTGAATAATGGTCAACTGGACTTGACTATTGTAATGTCCCTTTCCAAATAGGAGCTCCAGAGAGGAGGCTTAATGGTCTAAACCACCCCGTTAGACTATAGCCAGGGCCAAAGAGGGGTAAACAGGGTTACTAGAGGTCACTCCAGTCACAGGTGTTATATTCAGAAAGTGACATTGAACTAAAAAGGGTTAAAAACGCTTTTAAGTCATTATGAGCTAAAAATAGAAGTTAATAGTGAATTAGGGTTTCAACAGTGATTTAGAGTTTTGGAAGTCAACAGTGAATTAGGGTTTCAGCATGATTTAGGGTTTTGGAAAGCTATAAAGGAAGGGTCAGCGACCTAATTCATCCTGATGCAGATTATGAATTGTCATTGAGGAGAAGAGGTGCATCTCAGGAGAGATAGTTCAGTGTACTCCAGGAGGAAGACACCAGTTGGTTGATTTCGGTGTTGAAAGAAACACCCTAGTCACCGAGAAGATCATCCAGGTCTTCCATCATTCTTCATTGATTCCGCATTGCTCCCATATTTCGGGTATTATCTTTTAGTTGCTTATTTGTATTCCGACTAAGATCCTTTTGTCTTTTGATCTATCCAAGTGTTGTTATTTTATTCAGCCGCAGTTGCTTATTTGTATTCCAGCTAAGATCCTTTGTCTATTGATCTAGTCGAATATTGTCAGTTTATTCAGCCGCATTCGGCCATTTTGTAATCCACAGAGATATCATAATACAAACTTTACAGTCCTTTGTCACATTTATTATTTGTATAATCATTTATATGTTGTAAACCTTTGATCCTACACACACATTAGTTGTGTTTCCTAGACTAGCCAAGTCATAAACATTACAACTATTATGTTGGCCTATGAAATCTGCTAGGCTTCAGGATTGGAGGGAAGTGCATACCCATGTTTGGCCTTGAAAGAATAAGCCAAGTGTTAAAGAAAGCCAAAGTATTTTTAAAACAAATAATGAGCAAAGAAGGAGGAATAAAATTCGAGTTTCTATATTGAAATAAAAATAAAATTTGGAATTTGAAGCATGGTAATTAATTAAGTTCCATTGGACTTTGGTGATAAAGGAATTTCTACTAGGAATCACAATCACACACTAAATTAATGTCCAAAGGAGAAAGAATTGGAAATAAAGAATTGAAAATAGTAATTACTCCGTCAAAATAGAGAATTACATGAAAGTAGAAAGATAGTAATTTTTGGTAAAAATCATAATTTTAAAATGGTGAATTTTTACCCCAAGAAATGCAATATTCTGGAAAAAGAATTAAACAAATAAAAATTGCTCTAATTTATATATGTATATATATTTTTATATGTTTTCTCGGCAAATTTAAATGAATGGTAAAGATTGGTAACCTATGGAAAACTCCAAAGTTACTAGTTAAATATTTTATTTTAATAATTTGAATAATGAGTTGAGAAAGTATATATTAAACATATGTGAATTTCTAGAAGTTTGGAATTCCTTTCTCCTCTATGCAAGGATTAAACCATGCCAAGTTTCCTGGCTTTAAAAATTATGCTCTGCATACGTCGTTCTGTGCTCGTGAATGAGTTTTTATTTACCATCATTTTAAATACCTGGAAATATATGGAATCTATCTATCTATATCGACATAACTGTATCCCTTTTGACTCATAGCTCGACATAATCGTGTTTGGAAATTTCCGAACGTTTCAACAATTCGGATTATCGACATAAATTTCCGAACGTTTCAACAATTCGGATTCTCAGCATAATTGATTTGAGTTTCAACAATTTCAACATAATTGATTCTCAGCATAATTGATTTGAGTTTCAACAATTTTGAGGGGGGAATGGGTCAAGGAATCAGCAAGGCCAAAAATCTATCTGAACTCTCCATCCAAAACAATCAGTTCTCAGGAATCTTGCCTCCAGAAATTGGGCAGGCATTGGTCTTGGTCAAAATAGATGCAAGCAATAATAGGTTATCTGGTGAATTGCCTGATGAAATTGGAAACTTGAGCATGCTGAATAGCCTGCTTTTGCAGCATAACATGCTCTCTGGTCCTATACGGCATACATTAGGGCTCTGCGGGGCTCTTGCCAAAATAAACCTTGCTGGAAATAGACTGAACGGTCCTATTCCTGCATCATTGGGATCCATACAAGTCCTCAATTCTCTGAACCTCTCCAACAATCAGCTCAGTGGTCAGATTCCAAACAACCTTTCTTCATTGAAGCTCAGCTTGCTTGATTTTTCCAACAATCAGTTGACAGGGTCTGTGCCAACGCAGCTGATTGACCTGGCAGGAAACCATAGCTTTTCTGGAAACTCTGGGCTATGTGGAAACAAAGTCAGTTCAGATGTCCTAAAGCCATGCCCTTCTCGTTCCAGAAGAAGATTCCAGATAAAACTTGTCATTGCGTGTACTATCGTTGCAGCTGCACTGCTAATTCTTGTTATCGGCTTCCTTTTGTACAGAAGCCCTGATCGAGATAGTATGAATGCCCTATCTTGGGATATGAAATCCTTTCACAGCCTGAAGTTCACTTGTGATGAGCTCACATACTTGATTTTTCCGACAATCAGTTGACAGGGCCTGTGCCAACGCAGCTGATTGACCTGGCAGGAAACCATAGCTTTTCTGGAAACGCTGGGCTATGTGGAAACAAAGTAAAGCCATGCCCTTCTCCTTCCAGAAGAAGATTCCGTATAAAACTTGTCATTGCGTGTACTATCGATGCAGCTGCACTGCTAATTCTTGTTATCGGCTTCCTTTTGTACAGAATCCCTGATCGTGATAGTATGAATGCCCCATCTTGGGATATGAAATCCTTTCACAGCCTGAAGTTCACTTGTGATGACATTCTCCGTTGCTTGAAGGAAGAGAATATGATTGGCAGTGGGGGATCTGGAAAGGTATACAGAGGAGAACTAGGCGATGGACAAGTTATTGCAGTAAAGCAGCTTTCGACCAACAACAATGCCACCAAGCTCAACCACAGCAAAGAGGCATTCAGATATCGCGAATTGAAGATGGAGGTTGAAACCTTAGGCTCTATCAGACACAAAAATATAGTGAAACTCTATTGCTGCATTTCTAGCACAGATTCACATCTTATACATGAAGAATGGGAGTTTGTGGGACAGATTGCATGAGACAATAGGTCCAACATTGGATTGGCAGACACGCTATAAAATAGCCCTTGGAATAGCTCATGGATTGGCTTATTTGCACAATGACTGTGTTCCTGCTATTGTCCACAGAGATGTCAAATCCAGGAATATATTGTTGGATGAAGATTGCGAGCCACGCTTAGCTGATTTCGGTGTTGCAAAAATCCTTCAATCCTGTGGAAAGGGAGACTCTACAGCTACTATTGCTGGCACCCATGGCTACATTGCTCCAGGTAATCAATCATTCATACATTTTAAAAAGGGGTTGGTTCAGCAGAGCTATGTTTTTGAGTAGCCCAAAACAAATGCCATGCTATGCTAACAATCTTTAAGAATGGAGGTAACTGATAATATGTGATTGTCGGTTGCAGAGGTAAATTGATAAAAATATTATTTTTTAATCCAATTAGATTGCATAAGTATGAAAAAGAAGTAAACCCTTGATTTCCTTCACCTAGAACAACTTGAACCAACATCATGAGGTGAATGGCCTATGAAAGGAAAGTAAAATTGCAATATCATGCAGAATTAAGTCGAATATTGATTAATGATTTGGGTGTATAGTAGAATGTGTTATTTTGGCATTTTGATTGAGGAATTATTTAAAAAAATTAATGTTGATTTTGATTTCTTCATGAGACTTGTATTGTTAGAATTCTACACATGATTCCATGGTTTGAATTTTTGTGTGGTTACCATGTTAAACACCCTAGTTTGGCGCTTTGGTTATGGACCCATATCCATGGGTAAGTCTAGTTCACCAATGGAGCTCATTCTCACTTGGAAACTTCCAAGGACTAACGTTGCATGAGATCTCATTGATACCATCTTGTTGGATCTTCAACGCCTTCACTTCCCATTTACCTAATTCGAGTCAAAATCATAATAACAATTTCATCACGTTTAAAAAATTTGGTCTCTCCATCTTGAATATAGACTTGAATATAAGGTTTCCCATCTTTGTTCATAATCCTGTATGGTACCATTTTCATATCCATTTGAACCTCTATGTCTTCAAAACTATATGATTCAAACTTTTTATATTTAATTTCTATCATCAACAGAAATTTGGATAAGGCAGGGTTCAAATCCAAATCTATCCCAACCAACCCATTGCTCTACCACATTGCTAGCATGCCTATTTCATCACTGGCGCCCTTGTGGGTTAAATATCAAGGTGTGGATTGGTTATTTCTCCAGCACAAGTTGATTTAATCAATAACACTAAAGTTAATTATCTAAAGAGTGGGAAAATCAATGCTTAATTCCCCCCAATGAATCTCTTGACATCAAAGATAGTTCATGCAAACTTTTCTACAACCTTTGTTTTGGCAACTTGGCCAATCAACCTCCCATTATTTGTGAAGTTAAAGACAACCTTCATTGTGCTGCACTTACATATTGTTATTTTGTAGTTTATAAGAATTCAATTTGTAATGTGGGAGTGCAAGGTTGCTTGGATGTTACTTGGTTGTTATGTCTTGATAAGAAGCCTTCGAAGCAAGAACCAAGATTGCTTTGATACAATGAACCTAAGAACACCAAATATCCATTAATATAGTGAACATTGTTCATTTGGAAAAAAAAATCTACATATTGACCCAAGCTATTACTAATGCATGGGGCATCAAATTTTAAGAACTAAGAATCCTTGTACTCTATGTATCATAACCAATCCTTAAAATAGGGTTTTACTTTACCAGTGTTAATAGTGAAACCTTCTAATAAATCAAGGTTTGGTGTATATGAGCGTTTTTGTCGAATTTTCTCCTTCATATAAAACTTGCCACGTATCGCCTTGTTGTTTTTTTATCGTCCACATTATTTTTTTCCTCGACATTGTTTCATGTCAAAATTTGAACAATATGAACATAGAAAGTCATTTGTGTTGAAACAGAACTTAATTTTTCACCTTAAGGATAAAAAAATTTTGGCATCCTGGAATCTTCGCCTTAGTGAAGTTTCTATAAAATAAAGTTTTTATCTCAAATAAATTCGAAATGCCCTTGTGGTTTATTCTTGGTAAAAGAATGGTTGAAATTAAAATTAATGTCTGCTCCAAAC
>ML787200.1:96145-140008 GCA_009831015.1 Picea engelmannii
GTTGATTTCAGGAACCTGAACAGGAGCTCAAAGAAAGACAACTACCCCTTGCCCAACATGGAGCAAATACTGCAGAGGGTAACTGGTGCATCTAGGATATCCATGATTGATGGTTTTTCTGGCTATAATCAGATATCAGTCATTCCCGAGGACAAAGAAAAAACGACCTTCACCACTCCTTGGGGCACATTTATGTATGCCAAAATTCCTTTTGGATTGATGAATGCAGGAGAAACATTTTAGTGAGCCATGGACATAGCCTTCATTAGGGAGAAAGATAAGTTTGTGGTGATCTATCTGGATGACATAACAATCTTCTCCAGGTCTGACAGAGAGCACTGTTTTCATCTGAGAAAAGTTTTTTTGAAGTGTCGGAGGTTTGGCCTATCCTTAAACCCCAAGAAATCTTTGTTTTCTATGAAGGAGGGGAAGCTGATAGGCCATATAGTATCAGCAAAGGGAGTAAGAATTGACCCCAGCAGGGTAGAGGCAATTCAGACCCTATCACTTCCCAGATCTAAGAAGGAAGTTCAGGCCTTTTTGGGGAAGATTAATTTTCTGAGGAGATTCGTCTCAAATTTTGCTGAGCTGGTGAAACACATCATAGCCATGCTCAGGAAGGGAAATGAAGTGAAATGGACCGTTGAACCCAGGGAATCGTTTATCCAAATAAAAGGGCATTGACTAAGGCACCTGTGTTGATCAGTCCTAATTATTCCAAAGACTTCTTAGTTTTTTCTTTTGCTTCTTTTGATACAGTAGCAACGGTCTTATTGCAGAAAAATGAGGAAGGGCGAGAGAAACCCATTGCCTTCTTCAGTAGAGCATTAAGGGATGAAAAAATCAGGTATGAAATCATGGAGAAATAGGCCTATGCCTTAGTGAAAGCTCTCAAAGCTTTCAGAGTCTACGTCTTGCACTCAAAAGTGACTGCATAGGTTCCTTCAGCCTCTGCGAAGAACATCCTTGTATAGCCCACATAGACGGGAGGAGGAGTAAGTGGATAGCCAAGATCCTAAAGTTTGAATTGGAAATAAGGCCTACCAAATTGATCAAAGGTCAAGGCTTAGCCAAGCTATTGGCTGAAGAAAATTGCAAAGCCTTGGGGGTAGATTTCATCAATGCATGTTCAGAAAATCAGCAGAATCAACTGTCTGACGTAGACCCTCAAACAGAACCCCTGTTGGCTCGATGTCCTTGGTATAAGGATGTCATATATTTTATGCAGGAGTTGCGGCCTCCAGATGGCCTGCAAAGAAACAAGGCAAGAGCTTTGAAGCTCAAAGCAGTCAGATACTGCCTTGTCGATCAAATTTTATATTGGAAAGACCCCCTGGGGGTGGTGTTAAAATGCATAAATCCACAAGAGGCCGACAAGATCATTGTTGGATTTCACAGCAGCCTATGCGGAGGGCACCATTTCTGAAAGACCACATCCTACAAAATCCTCAGGGTTGGGTACTACTGGCCCACCGTATTCAATGACGTCTGCAGAAGGGTCAGAGCCTGCATCCCATGCCAAAGATTTTTAGGAAAGAAACAGCTCAAATCTCTACCTTTAAAGCCTGTAGTTGTTTCGGGACCTTTCCAGCAATGGGGCCTAGATTTTATTGGAGAAATCCACCCTGCTTCCAGTGGGCAGCACAGATGGATCATGACTGCCATAGATTTCTTTACTAAGTGGATTGAAGCTATCCCCACCAGGAGTGCTTCCCACAAGGTAATTATTGGATTCCTGGAAGACCTCATCACAAGATTCGGCTGCCCAAGAAAGATTGTTATTGATAATGCAGCCTCATTCAAGGCTAAGCCATTAGCGAAGTTCTGTGAGCAATTCAGGATCAAACTGATTCACTCCACCCCAAACTATCCCCAGGGCAATGGTTTAGCAGAGTCCTCCAACAAAAGCCTGATAAGGATCATCAAAAGACTATTAGAGGACAAAAAAAAGGCTTGGGATTCAAAGTTGAAATTCTCTCTATGGGCCGATCGAGTGACCACAAAGAGATCTATAGGCATCTCCCCTTTCCAATTAGTTTATGGAGCAGAAGCTGTTTTTCCTTCTCAGCTAGCCATTCCTATAGCAAAGTTCTTCCAGGATCATCAAGAAGAGCTTCATCAGATGATCAGAAGAGTTCATCAACTGGTGGAAGTCCAGCAGGCCAGAGAGCAGGTAATGGACAGAATTCAGGAGCATCAACAGAAGGTCAAACTGGCTTTTGACAGGATTTAAGTCAAGAAGAAAGAGTTTGAGATCGGGGATTTGGTGCTTAAGTGGGATGCACCCATGCAAGATAAGGGCAAACACAACAAGTTTGACGCCCTATGGATCGGGCCTTTCAAAATCTCTGAGGTTTTCTCGAACAACATGTATAAGTTGCAGGATTTGGAGGGGGAAGAGGTTTTCAACAGCCCAGTAAATGGGCATTTTCTGAAGAAATGCTTTGTTTGAGCCTTAGACGGCTCCTTTGTTTGTAAATATTGTCCTTTCGATTCTTTGTTTATTTTAATTTTATTTTTCGGCTTAGTAAATGACTCCATAGCCCAACAGAAGGCATTGAAGCTGCAAAAATGAGTTCTTAGAGTGTCACAGGGATGACTCTATCCCTCATGGAGCCTAATGTTAGCATCAATTCTTGCAAGCAGGGTGTTTTTTCCGGATTTCAGACCCTTGATGCAGAATGCGAAGAAAGGGGGGTGTGGAAACCCATCAAATGTGTTCTAGTCCAAGGCCACAGCCTAAGCGCCGAGTGCAGCCCATAGGAGAAGCCCATTTCGGGTTTAAAAATCAAGCGAGCGAGCAGTCTGATTTCAACGGCAAGGATCAATTGGTAAAGAAGATCGACGGTCGACAGGGAATCCCAGTTAATAGAGTTGCGCTGGGATTAGCGCAATGGATAGCGCCTATATTACAAATCTAGGTCATTCGATCCAGTTGGGATAGGTGGCAGCCAGTCGACATTTCGGGGATCGACATTTCAGGAGACAAGGGACCTCCCATTCACTGCAGCTGAAATTGTCGATCGACGAAATGCCGAAGGCACCTTTGGAGCTGAGCCCACGGTCATAGCGCCCAGTCACAAAGGAACAGGCCTGGGAAAAAGGCGCTAGCACGCACCATGTGATGAGACGGGTCCCAAAACGTCGACATCATTTCAGCCGTCCGATCCAGGGACGCGCGGCGCAAGATCTAATCACATTGGCATGTCAGCATTCGAGAGTTCTAAGGGTAAGGGCTTCATATCTCGAAGCCCCAAACCCCGAAGCGTCGAAATCGCCTTTGAGGATAAGCGTAGGGTCACGGCCCATGGTCACTTAAGGGAGTAGAAAAGGATGTACAAAGGGGGCCAAAAGTGTCGAGTTGAGTTTTAGAATGGGAGCACCGTGTTCTCCATATGTCGGTTCAACTTGATCTCAATCCTGATGCCTGCTTGGAACGAATGAAGAAGAGAGGGGGTGGCTGAAACCTCGCCTCACTCATTAATTGCAAGGTATGGAGGTCCCGACAGGAAGTCCGCTCGAGGTGGTCCTCTGTACTGGTTTTTTCCCACAGAAGCCATGCCGAGTCCTCGACTCCCCAGGGAAGTCTGTGCACGCTAATTCAACATTTAAGGGCCCAGCTACACCCTAGCGTGAGCCATGTAGAATTAAGGTGGCATATGACAGAGGAGGGTAGGCCATATTTGATTGAAGAGATGCCTCATCCCGAAAGTTTAGGAGGCCTTTGTTGGGCAAATGTTTAGGAGTATGTATACTTAGTTTGGATATTTTTAAAAGGATCGATGGTAGAGCGAAGCTCCCGATTGTAAAGTTTTAATAGACACTCTAGTTCTCTGGTTATGCATCTGTATGTAAGATTTCTTGTTTAATGACAGACAGTTTCCTTACCCCATCTAGTTTTCATCTCATACTAAGGGAGTTCATGATTGACTGATTCACATGAATTATTGCAATTATGTTACGATAAAGGATTTATTGTTGCATTGTTGTATTCTCTAGTTTTCTGTGTTTGAATGTAAGAAGATCTCATGTTCAGATGTTTTCTCCTACAGTCTGTTAGAAACCTAATTTTTACGATAGAACTTTGCATTTCTCTTATACAAGTCTTCCCTCTATTCACCCTTACTACAACTCACTTTCTGAAGTTTATCTAAGACCTCACTTGCCCATGCATGCCTGGCCTAGTTTTGGAGTTAGAACAATATTGTTTTGAGTTAACTTCCATTCGACCACCCCCTTTTTATAAACAAATCGTGACATAAACTGATGGGTGTCAGGCTCTACTCCTGTTGCAATCCAAGAGTGACAATGTTCCTGTGAAATGTTACATCGTTGAATAAATATATGGGTGATTAAATATTATAACGAAGAGATGTGAAAATTGATGATATAACAAGATAATCCAAACATCATATCCAAATGCACTAATCAAAATTTAATTTATATGAATACTATTATAAGATATATGTCAATTTTTTCATAAACAATGGAATTAAAAAATAACAATAATTGTGCAATGTCACAGGTCGATGCTTCTGAAAAGAGAAATTGACAACCGATGCGTTCAATGATAAAAATCATCGGTGCCTTTAATTATAACATGCACCGGTGTTGTAACATAATACTCATCGGTGCTGACATAAATTGAAAAAGCACCAATATTAATAATATTTTAACCAAAAATTATAATAATAATACGGCTTATAGGTGCATTCAATTTATAAGCACACCAGTGCTTCTCTTTCATGAGTTTGCATCAGAGCCTTTTCGACATCATGCATCGGTCCTATTTTTTTTTTAACGCACTGGTGCATGTTATCATT
Organism: Picea engelmannii; assembly: GCA_009831015.1. Taxonomy (NCBI): domain Eukaryota; kingdom Viridiplantae; phylum Streptophyta; class Pinopsida; order Pinales; family Pinaceae; genus Picea; species Picea engelmannii. The sequence goes on from ML787200.1 coordinate 100,969, forward strand.
GATTTGCTCAGTGCTTTATTCCTATTAAGGCACCGATGTCTTTATGTTTATAAGAGCATCGGTGCCCCATATTTCTTGGACATCCCCGGTGCTTTGGTTGACATGTGAGCATCAGGGATTTAAGTTCAAGAACGCATTGGTGCTCGGTATCATAGATTCGATCGATGCGTAATTGTTATTAAAGCACCGGGTTTTAGTTTGTATAAATGCACTGCGGCTCCAATATTTTAGGACTCGTCCGGTGGCTATTGTGCAATGTAGGCATCGATGTGTTAATGTTTTGATCGCACCGATGTGTATGGCCTGTGAAGTGCACCGCATGGAAAAACATCCACTACAACCTCCACCTGCCCAATTTTTTTAATTATAATGAAGTTTCGTTATAATCTCCGCAAAACCATTTGCTACCAAAAACATATGTTTTCACGGAGGTTTTTTCGACAAATATTATCAAAGTTTTAATATTAAAATCCTCTGCTATAACCTTTGCTAGAGGGTCATTTCCTTGTAGTGGAACAAAGACATAAGTACTTATGGGTTCTCAAATAGAAACTATAATTCATTTGCCCCTTTATTTGATTACAATGTTGAATGTTATAAGTGCAACAACTATGGGCACACAACATATTTTTGTAGAAGTGTCATTGTGGAATCTTCTAGAAAAAAACAAGGAAAAATATACTCTTTCCAAACAAAAGAAAGAATCCACAGAAGTTTAGAAAAAGAAGCACGAGAAAGAAGAGCAGAAGAAGGAGAAATTTGTGATTGTACAAACTGCACTTCATGCCAAAAATAAAGGAAATAATGGTAAATTGACAGTGGATGCTCAAGCCACATGACAGGGGACCAAACCAAGTTTCTCACTTTGGAGGAAGTAAACAAAGGCAGTGTAACATTTGGAGATAATACTGCCACAAGAATAGATAGAAAATGTACTCTTAGTCTTGATAATGGAAAGATTAAAATTGAGAATGTCTTGTATGTTGAAGGTTTGAAACATAATCTTCTCAGTGTTAGTCAAATGTGTGATCAAGGACACACTCTCACATTTCATTCTCAAGGATGTGAGATAAGGAAGGAAAGCTCTGAAATATTATTAGAAAATGAAAATAGAACCTCAAATAATGTATATATTCTCAATAAAATCAAAGGAGAAAAATGTTATATGGGACAAATAGATGAAATATGTTTATGGCATAGAAGAACTGGCCATATGAACTTTGATAATTTAGTGAAAATAAACACTAAACAAGAAGTGAGAGACATGCCAAAGATCTCAAAACCTTCAAACACTATTTTCAAGCAATGTCATCATGTGAAGCAGACAAGAGAAAACTTCATGTCAAAGGAATAATCAACATCAAAGCCATTGGAACTTTTACATATGGACCTTTGTGGGCCAACAAGAACTCAAAGTTTACAAGGCAAAAATTACTTCATGTTGCTCATTGATGATTACTCAAGAATGACATGGGTTGCATTCTTAAAAGATAAATCTAAAGCATTTAAGAAGTTTAAAGAACTCAAAACCTTGGTTGAAAAGGAAACAAATTTAAGAACCAAGTTCTTGAGATCAGATCAAAGAGGTGAATTTATCTCAAATGAATTTGAAGAGTTTCGTGAGCTTCATGGAATAAATATACATTTTTTACTGCAAGAATTCCACGGTAGAATGGAGTGGTAGAAAGGAAGAATCGAACCATACAAAATATGGCTAGAACAATGTTGAATGAAGATAAACTATCAGACAAATTTTGAAGAGAAGTAGTGGACACGACAGTCTACATTTTGAATAGAAGGAAAATTAGAGTTAAGAACAATAAAACACCCTTTGAATTATGGGAAGGTATACTAGCAACAGTCAAATACTTCAAAGTATTTGGGAACACGTGTTATTTAAAGAGAGATGAAGAGGATTTGGGAAAATTTGACTCCAGAGCTGATGAAGGTATCTTTCCTAGCTATTCATCTAGAAGCAAGGCTTATAGATGTTACAATAAAAGATTATACAAAATTGTAGAAAGTGCAAATGTAAAAATGGATGAAGCAAGGCCTCAAAAAGAGAAATCACAAGAAAATGAACATCCAAAAGATATGAGATACAAAGAATAAGGAGAACAAGAACATCAAGATACAAAGGCAACATCTAGATTTTTCCAAAAGAATAATTCAGAACATATAAGTCTTGGTAATAAAGATACGGATGTTCGGAATAAAACAAGACTAGCAAGTGCACCAGAACATGCAAACTTCTCCTTGCTATCTAAAATAGAGCCGAAGAAATTTATAGAAGCTAGTGAAGATAAGCATTGGATGGATTCTATGGAAGAAGAGATAAATCAAATCGAGAAGAATAAGACATGGGAACTTGTTCCAAGGCCACAAGATAAAAAAGTTATTGGCACCAAGTGGGTTTTCAGGAAAAAGTTGAATGCATATTGGAATGTAATAATAAATACAAGATTGGTTTGTAAAGGCTATGCTCAAGTTGAAGGTATTGATTTTGAAGAAACCTTTACCCCTATTGTAAGACAGATATCAAAATGTTTTTGGCATTTGCATGTTTTAAGAACTTCAAAGTCTATCAAATGGATGTCAAGTCATATTTTCTCAATGGAAATATAGATGAAGAAGTATACATTGAACATCTAGAAGGGTTCTTATTATCAAAAAATAAGGATCATGTGTGAAAATTGAAGAAAGCACTTTATGGGCTAAAGAAATACCCCAAAGCCTGGTGTTTAAGACTTGATAAATATCTACAACAACAAGGATTCAAAAGAGGAATTGCAAACAACAATCTCTATATCAAGATGGAAAATTAAAATCAATTAATTGTTGTGGTTTATGTAGATGACATCATTTTGTAGGTAGTATAAACAAAATGTGTCAAGAGTTTGCAAAGGAAATGCAAAAGGAATTTGAGATGTCTATGCTTGATGAACTATCATTCTTTCTTGGTTTACATATTTCTCAATCCGACAAAGGCATGTTCATTTCACAAACCAAATGTATTGAGGAAATGTTGAAGAAATTTAGAATAAAAGATTGCACACTAGTCAACACACCCATGGTCATAGGTTGTAAATTGAGAAAATATGATGAATCTATGGAAGAAAATCAAACATTGTACAGGTTAATGATTGGTAGCTTATTATATGTGATGACATCAAGGGCATACATTATGCAAAGAGTAGGACTAGTTGCATAGTTTCAAGCTGCACCAAAAGAAACTCATGTTTGAGCAGAGAAAAGAATATTCAATTATCTAAAGGGAACCTTGGAATTTAGCTTGTGATACTCAAGAGGTGAAGATTTTACTTTAACAATATATATGGATGTGGATTGGGAAGATAATGTTGATGATAGGAAAAGTACAAGTGGAGGATCATTCTTTCTAGGAAATAGTCTAGTGTCTTGGTTGAGCAAGAAAAGCCTTCAGTTTCCTATCCACAACAAAGGTTGAGTATATAGCAGTGACATCATGTTGCACATAAGTTATTTGGATGAAGTAGACATTAAGAGATATTAAGGTAGAATATGATCATCCAATCTCAATACTTTGTGACAACATAAGTGCAATAAATATTTCACAGAATCTCGTTATGCATTTGAGAACAAAGCATATTCCAATCAAGTATCACTTCTTAAGAGAACAAGTAGTAGAACATAATATCAAGTTGGAATATATTGCCACCAAATAATAGATTATGGATATTTTCACAAAACCCCTTCCCAAAGAGACATTTGAATATCTCAAACAACAATTGGAAGTAATATCCATCTCATCCAGTCACTAAGTTCTTAAGGAGAAGCACAATTTCAGGGGGGGCATCCCTTTTCCATTGATGTCAAAGGGGGAGAGCTGTAGACAGGGGGAGTATTACAACAAGGGGGGTAATTCTTTCTATGCCTGGTGGACTATGTGTTTCATTGCAGGATTTCCATCAATGACAAAGGGGGAGATCGTTAGCAATATTTTCATTGATGTCAAAGGAAATAATATACATGCAGTGATAAGTATAAAGGTTTTGATATACAAGAGTTAACCAAGTGTTGGATTGAGTCAACATATATTTATTATTTTAATAGACATTTGTAGAGAGGGTTAACCCACATGTTCATGACTTCGTATGATGATGTTAATTATGTTGGGTACATGCATAATTATCTCTCTCATATATGTAATACTATGCAAAAATACCACAGGCTTCCAAAACCATGGGATCATTGTTAAATTCCACTTTTATCTTTAGTAAATTCCTATTTTTAGGAGGAAGAGCACTCATTCCTAGATTCTAGGTGGTAAGTCGGCTTTGGGAGAATAAAAAGAAATTGATTATTTAATTAATGATCGACGTGTCTTTTCAAATAGACACAACTCTCCATGAAGGGTCTCCAAGAAATATAAACAGGGAAACATGTTTGATATTAAAAGCAATATCATCCTATATAAAGAGGAGCATCTCAAGAAGAAAGATGTATGTGAAGAAGGTGTGAGCAGAATGGCGAAGGAAATATGAATGATTATTTGAAGAAGTCATATTCAAGAAAGCGAGAATTGTAATTGAGGATTGGTGTTGCTCAAATGAAGAGATTGATGTCTCTTGCTAAGTTGGTACTTAGCGATAGGGATTGGTGTCTCCGGTAGCCTGTAGGTTGGTGCCTACAAAGATTTGTAAGAGTAGGCTGGTGCCTACAAGGATTTATATCAATGGGGTTTGGTGCCTACAAATGTTTGTAATAATAGGTTGGTGCCTATGAAGAGTTATAAAGAGAAGTTTTTTTTATTTTCTCCCGAACAAACTTGGTTAACTTAATTCAAAATACTTGGTTAAATACGTGTATGACAATTTTAATTCTACTTCACCTTTAACATCTAAAAGAGAAATTTAAATTTGAGCTATATTGCTTTGTTTTGGTTATTAGGGTCATTGTAAGTGTAAAATAATGTTACAAAAATATATGAAAATATCCCATATCACGTTAAAGTTAAAGAAACTTATTAAATTTGTTTATAAATTTTTAATTTATACTTCAAAATTTATTAATAATTATAATGATAAGTTTGGATGTATGAAGTTTAATTTTTAATTTTAGATTAATAATTATAATGATAAGTTTGGATGTATGAAACTTATTTTTTAATTTTAGATGTATGAAGTTTATTTTTAATTATTAGTAATGTAGATTTATTTTAATTTTAGGTTTATAAAATATGAAACATATATATTTTAAAAAATTGGGTATTTTGAAAATTATGTTATTTATAATATAATTTTTTTTTTTAATTTATTTTTTTTTTAGCAAAATTTGGTAGTTTATTTAATAAACCTTTGGTGGAGAAACACATATCATAACATAAATAAATAAAAAAATGAAAAAACAATTATAAAAATAAAACATTATTATAAATTTGTAATCCTAAATTTAAATGTTAAAATAATTTTATTAAATCATGAAAATATTATTGTTATCATACCTTAAATGAAATACATTATTGATTCCCCATATGGGGTGACAGGGAGGCGAGATACTATGGTTGGCACTCTGTACGAACACATGGGGTGACAGATCATTCAACCCACAAACAAGATAAGTGGGAAGCATGTTGAGTGATGGCTCACTCAACATGAATCCAAGAGATGTGTCAACCAAGGAGGCTCATGCGAGACATGAAGAAGCATTAAGGCCAATTAAGGCCCGCTCTGTCGTCTAATCATGTATACAACTAGTAGAAAAGACCATTATTCAATTGTGTGGTATGCTCATGTCTTAGTTCTAAATCATGGATCGAAGTGGTATCTTTGTTTTAGTCAAATGGTATTCCTGAGTGGCGTCGCTCCAACCCTAAGCCTGACCACAATGATAAAGGAGAATATTTTTCCCCCTTTGCACAACGACACTACAACGAATCTCTGTGTGAACTATTTTGTGTTATAGGCTCCCTTAATCCTGCAATCGAACTCTGTCTTCTTTTCAGTCACGATGTTGCCCAGTCATGGATATAGTTATGCTTATCATCGACATAGAAGGACTTTTCCTAGGCCCTCTATCTCCCACTTCTCTATTTCAGAGCCCAATAATCCGAGAGTGATGTTGGAATCCATAGTTGTTGCACAGGAATACAAGGAACAAGTCCCTCATCACATTCAAGAGGAGACGAAAAATGTGGAAGAGGGAATTCGTCTCAACTAACTTAACATTCATGAGTGGGAAATTGATGTTGATATTAGTGACTAGATTCTGTATCCAGGAAGCTCCAGGGAAAGAGATACCAAGTATTGGAGGACCATCGACCTGTATTGGCATATTAAAACCTTTGTGGAAAGGTTCTTCGGGGTTAAGAAGAGGACCGAGAGGAAATGCTCACACAATTGGTAGAGGTTAAACAATAACTCTAGGAGATAAGGATTGCTCTTTCAGCTTGTGCCTAGCAACCTATTTCTCTGGTTGATGGAAACCCCATGCCCCAACTCCAAGAGAAACTTGCAAGGATAGGTGGCCTCTCTTCATCTTAACTCGCTTAATGTCTAGAATTTTGAGTCTCTATAGCACCTTGTACAAAACTTTTATGGCTAACTGTATGAAGGATACTAGGCACTTGGCTTGGCTTTACAGTGTCATAAGTTTTTATGTCATTCAGAACTTAACTCAAATTTTATGGATTGAAAGTATCTTCTCTTCTTGTTGGTCTGGTTTCCCTAGCGACAAGCCAACATCAATGTGGTTTTTGTGTAAATTCTCCTCACTCTATTAACATATGAAGATTGGTTTATTGAAAAAAAAAAAAAAAAAAACATTATTAATTATTAAAATTCAAGAATATTTAAAAATTCTTATAAATGCCTTTGTAAAACTAATGTTCATTGTATTACTAAAAGGTCAAACACAAACTTTTCACTCTTGTAATGTGAAATTACTAAAATTAAAGTCTTAGAATTTTATGGGCACTCTTCTTTCAATCGTAAAGAGAACATTGTTCAAAAGAAGTATTAAACACTCTTCTTTACATAGTAAAATTGAAAAGAAGTATTAAACACTCTTCTTTACATAGTAAAATGAATAAATATACCATCTTAAATAATTAAGAACATAAAAGGTTAAAATATTGATTATGAATTTATGTTAAAAAAAAAATTAAGAATAATGATTATATTTAATTTTTAAAAAATAAATATATTATTTATATAAAAATAAAATAAAAATGGTTTTAAGTTAAAAATATTATTTATATGAAAATTTAAAAAAAATTGTTTTTAAGTTAGTTAATTTTTATATTGATGTTATAAAAAAAAAAGAGTATAATCATATGGAGTTGTGTTATGCTCGGGAAACCAAAACCACAATGAGTCAAAGAAAAACTAGAGTTTAAAGTCCAAATAAACTATGTAACTTTCAAATATTGATAATATAAAAGACTGAGTAATATTGATAGCATACTACGAAAATAACATAACTACTATAAAATATTAACAATTCCAAATTGAGTAGAGAACAAAACACAACATAATCAGTGTGGCATGCTTGCATGGCTAGGTGAATGTGTCCACCCATTATGTGCTTCTTCTAGTGGTAAGGGATCTTCATCAATTATAATTAGGTTGGAAGGTGTGCCCTTTAACCTTTAATTGCCTTGAGGGGTTATCAAATTATCATTCCTCAAGGGTTGGAAACTATGACATCAATGCCAAGGATTGCTCTAAATATAGTTTCAAATTTTCTATCTATTAAATCTAGTTTATGGAGGATGGTATGTTGTTGTAGGCATTTTTCCTCCATAATTTGGGCTTGAATACTTTGTTGAGCCAATAAAGTTCAATCGGCCTAAATATCTTTGAATCCCTTGTATGAGAGAATCTTGTATCAAGAATCGAGCCCTCAAATTCAGCTTCAAGTTTCTCTTTGGATATTTTCTTCCTATTTTGCAGAATTGTGTTATGCCTTTATGCCATCTCTTCTTTTACTTCAAAATATAATCTTTTGTGGAAATCCATGGCTTCCTTCATGGCATCCATTTGGGTTTTAGTGACATACTAGGGTGATTTCTAAGGGGTAGGATTTTTGTTCTTGGGTCTAGACCCCTTACAGAGTCCTCTCTTACTAGATTATGGGCCTTGTTTGTTGCTCATCCTCGTCATGTTCAAATGCCACAAGAGGACAGGGGCCTTGAGTGGCAACATAGGGAGATGGAAGAGTTAGTAGCAATAAAGTCGCAAAAGTGTGTGATGGAGAGGGGTTACAATAGACAAGACTTGGGGGTGATTTTTTATTTTGTAACAAGGGATTGGAATTCCCCAACAAATACCCCTAGTAATTAGATATAACCTAACTTAGACATACAATCCCCATTTTGTAGGAGAAAAGCCAAAGGAATGGAATTGGTAAGCATTGAACCAAAAAGCAAAGGAAATAAGATAAAAAAAACTGACCAGTAATTTCAGAAATGAGAATTGTCTCCATCATTGTGTTATCACTCTAGGAAACTCTCCTAAGCTGTATCTCAGAGATGCCTGGTAACTTAACCCTTTTGTAATTATTTTCTCAATGATGGATGTGGGTTTGGATCAAGATGAATATCTAAATCACTCGATTGTATCTTCAAGACAGTCTAGCTATATTCATGCAGTACAAGGCCTTCAAGAGCTATTATTAGATAGGTTTGTAGATCAAATGGATAAGAAAACCAATCAATTAACCAGAACATACATAAACAATATATATGATGGGTCAACAAACTACCAAAGGATGCTTATGATTCTTGCTTAAATATCAAAGGTAAGATGACAGTTACAATGGGACCTTTAAACATAGACAAAGAAATGATTTCAACTCATAGGCATAGAAAAAGAATAAAAAGAGAGTCTGACAATAACAATGAAATAAGCTTACATGATTAATATATTAAAGAAAGTGTCTTTATCACAAAAACAGTGGATTATAAAACTCAAAATCGAACCTTTTGTTCATCAAATGTTCTGGGCTTTATAGCCTTTACAAATAGTTTCAAAATCCTAGAATACTCGATTGAATTTTTCCTAAAATAGAGAGTCAATAACTGGCCCAAGAAAATAGGCAAAGATCCTATAAACTAGGTCAATTTGTATCCTTGGATGATCTTTATGTCCTTCAGATTCTTTGGCAGGTATAGTGAGCCTTCCGAGGCTGCTGGATTTTATGTGATATGAGAGGAGTCAAAAAATGACACCTGCTGGTAGTTAAACAACTTTATATCCCTGAAAATAGCTAATCGATTTTGACCTCTCTGTCTTGTAAAGCATCTCCAAAATCAAAACCAACTCTTGATAAGGATGTCATTAATTATTGTCTATCGATTATAGCCATTCCTGAGGCTTTTAAACAAGGAAAACTTGGATCTGTGCAAAAATATTAACTTTCTGCCCTATCAGTTCTTTTGGTAGCTAGAATAGACAGAATTCAGACCAATTAGCGACCGAAAGCTCTGCTTTTGGTGGCTAATGAATAATCAAAATGTTTGCCTAAGCCACCGAAAGGTTTGTTTTAGTGAAATTATCAAAATTTCAAAAATACCTTTTGTCTTAGCTCAAAAATGCCTTAGGGATGATCTTTTAAGGCTTCTGCATCTTGCTCAAAGACTGTAGAATTACTAGCTGCCTTTGGTTTATTGCACTAAACTGCCACCTCTGTTAGGGGTTCAAGAGTAGCATGTGTTCGAGCCTGGTGTTTTGGAGACATAGCTTGTTTCCTCAAAGCTCTGACCTTTTTCTTCAAGCCCTTAGCTACTCTCCATAAGTTGTTGTAATATTTTACGATCTTGTCCTTCTTTTTCTTTTCCTTTATGCTTTCATGTGCTAATATTTCCAAGGATGAGTTGCTTTCTGCAAATTTCTTCGACAGGGTTTCATATCTAGTTTTAATTACCCTTTCTAGCACTTCATGTTGAGCTAACTTCCTCTTAAGCTTTTTGATTTCCTTTGATTTACTCTACTTCACTCTTTTGCTAGATGAGGCATCTGCAACTTGTGGCTCTTGTTCTTCTTGAGGTGTAGGTGATGGAAGGTCTTCAGACCTTGCTGTGAAAACATCTACATAAACTGAATTTTCATGCCCTCTGTAAGGAAGATTAAGAATGATCTTGTTCACTGGGGTTTCTTCAGCCTTATCTGTTTCACTGCTGAAGTTTAGTTTCTTCTTAGTTTTGTTAAGCTTAGAAAACAGAGAGGGTTGATTAACTAGAACTAGAGAGATAGCTCTCCTCCTCCTTTTTCCACTTTTGGGAGCAGAAGACTTCTTGGAACGAGGACGTTTTTTACCCTCTGGTTGTATATCAGTCTGAAAATCATTCCAGAACAAGAAGTAATTCCACTCTTTGCCTCGTCTCTGCAACAACTCACAAACCAAAAGCTTAATTAGACCATGGTGGGATAGTCTACCTGCAACTTTATTGGGTTTGGCCTTGACCTGATGTGCCATATTAGATAAGATTCTATGGAGAAAATAGGGCAGATTGAGTGGGTTTCTACCAGTAAAATGATTCATGAGTTTGAAATGGTAAATCATCACCCTATTATATCTACCTTCGCAAGTTATATAGACCGTAATGGCTTTTAGTAATTGTTGCCATTTCTCTTCAAGGAAAGACACAGGAATTTCTTTCTTCCATATCAAATCCTTGCGTTCTGGTTTCAAGTAAGACGTGAATTCAACATTCTTTGTGACAGTGGGTTTAAACCATTTTTCTCCAATCCTGAGAAGCTCTGTCACTTCGGCTCTGAGGGCTTCATCCACCTCAAATTCATCTCGACCGATGATTGCTTTCCTTCCATCGAAATTCAGGGCAAAGGCTTCTACCACTTGCTGGTGAGAACTCTGTAATTTTTTACAAAAATTATAGCAACCTGCGTCCATGAAAAGTTGGCATACCTCCGGGTGTGATTCCAAGTAACTGATATCGTCGAGCTCTTTCCTCAGAGTTGATCCTCCTTTCTTCATCTGTCGCAATGCTCCTATACACCTGCGATTGAAAAATCGGATTTTGGGGGAAAATTACATAGCGTAGACTTAGGGCGATTCGGCTTGGCTGTGACAGGGACGAGAAAAATGAGGCAAGCATCATATCGTGGAGCTAATTACAAGGGATGTGAAAGAGCATCTTGTGATTTGAAACAATCATGGTTGATGACTGAAAGGTACGTAACCATGTAGTTTGATGAAACAATGATCCGAAAATATTTTCTGTATCATGCAAAGATCATCTTCCGGTCATGAACGGTTCGTTCTCTTGTCTTTTCGGCGGCTAATTGAAATTATAACACTTCAAACCCGACGGTTTAAATGTGTGAAAGGACATGCTGACTCCTCCCCCGCTCCTGTGATTTCAGTGGCTAAAATAGCCCTGCATTTCTTTGTTTAAGCTGCTGAAAGCTAAGGCTTTCGGTGGCTAATTAACAATCAAAATGTTCGCCTAAGCCATCGAAACCTGAGATTTGAATTATATCAAATAAAAAATAAACAAAAGTTTATTCTAACTTTATTACATGCGTAAAGCTCTCAAAAAGGAGCTTTAAAAATTAAAAATGTATTTTTTTTATAGACATCCTATCACCTAAAATGAAACAACTTGATTGATTTATTTGAGGAGATAACACTGGCTCCTATTGGGGGTGAAAGCCTCCCTGTGAGGTTTCAAGAATCATAGAACCAATGCCTTTCCTGTGAAAAAGAAAATTCAAATCTATCTACTAGTGCTTCCATTGGGCATGGAGTTATTTTGCAAAAACAAAAAAAAAACTGAAAATAAAATTTACAATGACAAAGCTTTGAAGCCTTAGATGAAATAGAGTTTCAGAAAACACCCATTGACTAGGCCACCAAACATTTCTTCACCTTCCAGACTTTGCAGAATGAAGGTGTTGTTGTGTTGTACTTGAGTTATCATGAAAGAACCGGATCATAAAGAGTCAAACTTGTCGTGCTTGCCTTTATCTTGTCTGAGAGCATCCCATTTCAGAACCTAGTATCCAACCTGAAAGTTGTCCTCCTTTTCTTTTTTGTCAAAAGTATCCTTGATCCTGTTTTGATGAGCTTGTGATTTAGCCACCAGTTGTTCTCTGACCTGCTGCAATTCTACCAAGTCAAGCATTCTTCTCACCATATCATTTGATTCAGTTGGTTCTTCCTGAAAGAACTTAGCCACTGGTAGAACTAGCTGAATGGGGAAAATGGCATCAGTGTCATAAACTAGTTTGAACGGAGAAGTTCCTAAATATTTCTTGATAGTCACTATGTCAGCCCAAAGAGCAAACTTTAGTTTAGAATCCCAACCCCTTTGATTCGCCTCCAACAACTTTCTGATGATTCTGACTAGACTCTTATTGGATGACTTAGCAAGGCCATTGCCTTGAGGGTAGTAGGAAGTAGAGTGTACCAATTGAATGCCCATTGACTTACACATGTCAACCAATGCATCAACTTTGAAGGCTATTGCATTGTCTGTCACTAGCCATTTTGGGAAACCAAATCTGATCAGAATGTTTTCATAGAAAAACTTCATGATGACCCGATGAGTGGCATTTATAGTGGGGATTGCCTCTATCCACTTGGTAAAATAGTCGGTGGCTACTAGGATCCACTTATGTTTCCCACTAGATGAAGGATTAATCTCACCTATGAAATCTAGGCCCCACTGTTGAAAAGGGTCGTTCACTACAATAGGTCTCAGGGGTAGAGATTTTAGTTGTTGCTTCCCTGTGAATCTTTGGCACTTATCACAAGATTTCACAAAGGCGCACACATCTGAAAAAAAGAAAAGGCCAATAATACCCAGCCCTTAGGATTTTATGAACTATGGTCTTCCAGTAATGATGGCCTCCACAAATACTCAAATGAAACTGATGCATGATTTCAGCTGACTCATCTTTGTCTAAACATCTCAGTAGTAAACCAGTAGGATCTTTCCAATACAAAAGATTATCATTAATGCAGAATTTAATTTCTCTGAGCCTAAGGGCTCGGGCTTGAGTCATGCTAAGTTCAGGAGAAACCTCCAACTTCTGTAAAAAATGAACAATACCTGAATACCACTCACATGAAGACAAATTCTCGGCCACCTGCTAGTTTTCATGTTGCTCTTCTGTTGCTACCCCTGTCTGCAAACTTGCTGAACTTTCCCCAATGAAATTTATGTCCAAAAGATCACAGTTCTCTTCTATCATGAGCTTGGCAAGGCCTTGGCCTTTTACCATTTTAGTGGGCTTCACGTCTATGTCGAACTCAATCAGCTTTGCAATCCATTTAGCTCTCTTTCCATCAATATTGGGCTGGGTCAAGACATCCTTCACAGAGGTTGACGAAACATAGGAAACAACCTTTGCATGGAGGATATAAATTCTGAAAGATTTTAATGACTTAATGAGAGAATATGCTTCTTTTTCTATAGGGTCATACCTTAGTTCATCATCCTTGAGTGATTTTCTGAAGAAATCCACCGGGTGATCAAGTCCTTCATCATTTTTTTGTAACAAGACTGCTGCCACTGTGTCATAGGAAGCAAAAGAGAAAATCTAGAAATTCTTAGTGTAATCTGGACTGATTAGAGTGGGAGATTCCATGATAGCCTGTTTAATATCCTGAAATGAACTTCTTGCATTGTTTGTCCATTTTATCTTAGATCCCTTTTTTAGCATAGAAGTTATATGTTTCACTAATTTAGCGAAATTAGGAATAAACGTTCTGACAAAATTTATCTTACCGAGTAAGGATTGGATATGCTTCTTTGACCTTGGTATGGACAACTTATGAATTGCTTCCACCCGAGCTGGATCAATTTTCACTCCCTCCGCTAAAACAATGTGGCCTAGGAGCTTACCCTTCTTGAGAGAAAATTGAGACTTTTTAGGGTTTAGCGAAATCTCGAATTGTCTGCATTTAAAAAATACTCTTTTCAGATGCTTCAGATGATCTTCATGACTACTAGAATAAACTGTGATATCATCAATATAGATGAGGACAAACTTGTCCTTCTCTCCCATGAAAGCTATGTCCATGGCCCTCTGAAAAGTGGCCACGACATTCATCATCCTGAATGGCATCTTGGCGTACATGAAGGTATCCAAAGGAGTAGTAAAGGAAGTTTTTTCTTGGTCATCAGGGTGTACAAAAACCCGGTTATAGCCTGAGAAGCCATCTAGGAATGACATGACAGTGGCTCCTGAAATTCTTTGCAGCAAGTGTTCCATCTTGGGTAGGGGATAGTTGTCTTTCTTGGAGCATTTATTTAGGTTCCTAAAATCAACGCATAACCTGATCTCACCATTTTTCTTTCTCACTATCACTAGGTTTGCAATCCATTTAGAGTATCTCAGTGGAATTATGATTTTGGCATTGAGAAGCTTTTTGATTTCTTTTTCAATTACAGGCAATAGGAGAGGACTGATATGTCTTAGCTTCTGTTTGAAGGGGATGGTGTCTTTCTCAAGGGGAATCTTATGTTGAATGACATCAGGATCATAGGTTTTCAAATCATTGTATTTCTAGGCAAAAACATCAACAAATTCCTTCATAATGGTGCAATATTTTGACCTCTGATCAACAATTAACTCAGTGGATAGATTTATGAATTTAGGATGGCTCTAGCTTCCTATATTGTGCTCATGGACAGCAAGATCCTTCTCCTTCTTATCAGGTTTGTAGGGGACATCGTTTTTGTCGAAAATCTTCTCAAGAGGCACCAAACCTCGAGGTATATAATTATTGGGAAGTTGAACAATATCATGTTGACCCATTTTTCTTTTTAGCTTAGGCTTTTTGGATTCCTCTACATTTTGATTTTCCTGGTCAATATGCATATTAGAAAATTCATCTACAACTTGGAGAAATCTACTAAGCTCATCATCGTCTTCAAAGACTTTCCAATATTTGATATTATCAGGCAGGGATGGTCTATATTTGAATTGGATTTCATAATTCAGTATAGGAGGCATGGGAGGAATGAACATATTGGTTGAGACAGCAAGGGAATCAGCTAGGTGATTCATAGATCTGGGTATATAAGAAATATCAAAAATGGAAAAAGAGTCCCTAATTTTCCATACCTCATCCCTGTAAGCTTTCAACCTGACATGTTTTTCTTGGAAAGTGCTATTCACTTGATATATGATGAGATCCACATATCCAAACACCTTTAGACCTTTGATTCCTATCTCCTTGGCAAAATTTAATCCCAACGGAAAAGCCTCATACTCTGCTATATTGTTAGTAGTTTTGAAATCAAGTTTAAAAGACAAATGAATAGCCTCTTTTGAAGGAGAAATCAAAATTACACTTACACCTGCTGAGTCTTTGGTACTGGCACCATCAAAGAACATGCTCCACACGGGAGTACTCTCTCCATCAGTCTGTTGATAAGTAGGCTTTGTGAGCTGCAAAGGAGCTGGCTGAGAATCATCTATTTGCAGAATGCATGCCCCAAAGTCTGTGTCTAATGCATAGATGGCATGGTTTACAGAATTCTTCCCATCACTAATGATATAGGCAAGTTGATTTTCTCTGTAAAGTCTCTTTAGTTCTCCTCCAAACACTGAAATTGTGGCATACGAAAGATCCATCTGCAAGGTACCTCCTAGCCTTTTGCTCCATGAACGTGACAAGAGGAGGCCTAACTTGGGTGGGATATCAGCCACTACAACATCCATTACCATGCTTCTCATTGGCAGCTGGGCAAGGTTTATGACAAGGTATTTTATGAGGCCGAGGCATCTGACTTTCCTAGAGTCGAAATAGAAGAGATTATGGTAAGGTTTTGTGATGTCAAGCCCAAGCTCATCCATCACTGCTTTAGGCATAAGATTGTGTGATGCTCCCAAGTCAAGCAAGCAGTTGTGAAGGATCTTGTCATGGATATTCAGGGATATTTAGAAGGGTGGACAAGAATCATCTCGGTCCTCTACCATAGGTCCTATAGTCATTGTGGGCTTGTCATCTTGAAGGTTTACATAATCAGCAGTTGGGGGAGTCTTTGGCTGAAGGGACTTCAGGATAGAAAAATTGAATATGTCATTCTTCATAAGTTCAGTCAATGGCATAGGTATTTTTACCTTCTGAATTTCTAATTCAAAATTAAATGAATATGATATTTTATCGGAAGGTTTTACCTCGTTAGAAGGAGCTCTGAGGGACACTTGTTCTTTAGCTTGGGGATGCAATTGCTTCTGCTTCTGTTTTGCAGGAGTGGAGGTCTGCTTTGTAGGAGCAACAGGCTTCTTGGCAGCAACATCTTTCTTTTTCCCGGGGGCAGCAAGCAATGGATTTGGAGAAGTAGTCTTAGATCTTAAATTGTAACCTGGTTGATCATCTGTCTGATAAAAATATTTTTCAATGCTTTCCTCATTAATCTACTCATTCATCTGGGCCTCCTCATAATCTGTTTGTGTCAAGAAGGAGGAATCAGTATCATCCCCAAAGTAATTGATGTCATCTTCTTCTTCAACTTCATCATGAGATAGCTCCTTCTCTTCTTCTAGCATTGCATTTTGGAAGGGGGCCCTGATCCTTTGGTCTTCAGCTACATTCTTGTCTCTCTGAAGGATCTGGACCTGCTGGTTGTTCCTTCAGTAAGGGAATGCATTGGGATTCCTGGGAGCATAGGCATTAGGCTCTTTACTTATTGTTGGTTGTTGACTCTGAATTTTCTTTTTTGACATCTCCGAGGTCAAGTTGTCCAACATCTTGGCCATCTTTTCCATTTTAGTATTTGAAGGAGAAGGAGGATCAACAAAAGAATTCTTTCTTTCAAACTTTCCTTTAAGTTTCTGGGATGCCACAATGTTAGATTCGACCTCAAGAGAAGCATCTTGCATTAAAGCGAGTGTGGCTGACCTTCTTTCTCTAAGGAATAAGTAAAATTCTGGATCAAAGGCAGAAGAGTAAGTAATATTTGTTGATGCATCGATTGGTTTGATCTCTGCAGGGATCTTGCCAAACATCTTATTGAATCTTTTGGTGAAGCCTGAGACAGATTCCCCATTTTCTCTTCTTAGATTTCCAAATTCAGTAATATAATACTAGAGGTCTCTTCTTTCTCCCCAATGTTTCAAAAACACTTCATCTAATTTCTCAATACCTGCCACTGAATTTGCTGGAAGTTCCTTGAACCACTTCCTAGCTTGACCATCCAAGCTCTGTACAAAAATTCCGGTCCAAACATCTTCCTCTGAAATGTTAATGTTCTCATCATAGGCATAGAAAGCCTCTATGTGTTCTTCAGCAGTATAATCTCCAGATCCAGTAAACTTGGGCATATATTTATGATAATCTCATGTTGGCATCGCTTATAAGGGATTGGGCAAAACAAGAGGAGCATATCTATTGGCTAAGATCTGTTCCATTTTTGTCAAAGGAGCAACCATGGAAATCTTGGGGTTTGATGCAGAGGAAGAAGTTTCTGTAGATGATGGCTGAGATGGGACAAGTGGGACTATGGACAATGGAGGTCTTACTTTCTGAGGAATGAAGTGGAAGCACTGGTAAGATGACTACCCTGAAATGTGGTTTTTGAATAAGGTGGGAAATAAGAAGCTCTGTAAAATTGGTTGAGCAGCAAGGCCAAGTTTTCTTCACCCTTAGAGGAAAGATCTTGTAAAATATCTTCAAGAACGAGCAAATTAGTATGAGTATGGAAAAAACTTTCAACAGGCTCAGTTTGTGAAGAATTCAAGGAAGAGGAAGAGTCCTCTTCTTGGATAGATTCTACAACTTCTTCTCCTAAGTTGGATATAGTAATATGCTCAGAAATAGGATCTATAAGATCAAAAGAAATTGAAGGTTCATCACCCTTCAAGCTTTCTGACAAAATTACAAATTTCTGAGAACTGGAAGTTTCATCAGAAGTGGATTCGACAAGAGGTTCTCTAGAAACAAATGAAGAAGTGTTTCTTGAAATACCTGGTCTATATGCTCTTACAGATCTGGAAGTTTGTCTTTGCAATGATTTTCCACTTCTGATGATGTTCTCAGGGTTTGGAACTGGTGTTGCCAGTGGACTTTTTTGGTTTGCTCTGGTATGAGCCCTTCTCAGAGCCACTTCGTTCCAATGGAGTCGCCAGATAGATGATTACAACCGAAAATGTGACCAGACTTTGTCTATCATCAAAGTTGGATCTATGTCGTCTCCCAAGGAAGTTGAGCTTCAATCTTCATCCCCGGCAACGACGCCAATTTGTTATCACTCCAGGAAACTCTCTTAGGCTGTATCTCAGATATGCCTGGTAACTTAACCTTTTTGTAATTATTTTCTCAATGATGGATGTGGGTTTGGGTCAAGATGAATATCTAAATCACTGGATTGTATCTTCAAGACAGTCTAGCTATATTCATGCAGTACAAGGCCTTCAAGAGCTATTATCAAACAGGTTTGTAGATCAAATGGATAAGAAAACCAATCAATTAACCAAAACATACATAAAGTACAATATATATGATGGGTCAACAAACTACCAAAGGATGCTTATGATTCTTGCTTAAATATCAAAGGTAAGATGACAGTTACCATGGGACCTTTAAACATAGACAAAGAAATGATTTCAACTCATAGGCATAGAAAAAGAATAAAAAGAAAATCTGACAATAACAATGAAAGAAGCTTGCAGGCTTAATATATTAAAGAAAGTGTCTTTATCACAATAACAGTGGATTATAGAACTCAAAATCTAACCTTTTGTTCATCAAATGTTCTGGGTTTTATAGCCTTTACAAACAGTCTCAAAATCCTAGAATACTGGATCGAATTTTGCCTAAAATAGAGAGTCAATAACTGGCCCAAGAAAATAGGCAAAGATCTTATAAACTAGGTCAAGTCATATCCTTGGATGATCTTTATGTCCTTCAGATTCTTTGGCAGGTGTAGTGAGCCTTCTGAGGCTGCTGGATTTTATGTGATATGAGAGGAGTCGAAAAATGACACCTGCTGACAGTCAAACAACTTTATGTCCCTGAAAATAGCTAACCGATTTTGATCTCTCTGTCTTGTAAAGCATCTCCAAAATCAAAACCAACTCTTGAGAAGGATGTCATTAATTATTGTCTATCGATTAGAACCATTCCTGAGGCTTTTAGACAAGGAAAACTATGATCTGTGCAAAAATATTAACTTTCTGCCCTATCAGTGCTTTCGATAGCTAGAATAGACAAAATTCAGACCAATTAGCGACCGAAAGCTCTGTTTCGGTGGATAATGAACAATCGAAATGTTCGCCTAAGCCACTGAAAGGTCTGTTTTAGTGAAATTATCAAAATTTCAAAAATACCTTTTGTCTTAGCTCAAAAATGCCTTAGGGCTGATCTTTTAAGGCTTTTGCATCTTGCTCAAAGACTGTAGGATTACTGCTTGCCTCTGGTTTATTGCACTGAACTGCCACCTCTGCTAAGGTTTCAAGAGTAGTATGTGTTCGAGCCTGGTGTTTTGGAGACATAGCTTGTTTCCTCAAAACCCTGACCTTTTTCTTCAAGCCCTGAGCTACTCTCCATAAGCTGTTGTAATCTTTTACAATCTTGTCCTTCTTTTTCTTTTCCTTTATGCTTTCATGTGCTAATATTTCCAAGGATGAGTTGCTTTCTGCAAAGTTCTTCGATATGGTTTCATATCTGGTTTTAATTACCCTTTCTAGCACTTCTTGTTGAGCTAACTTCTTCTTAAGCTTCTTGATTTCCTTTGATTTACTCTGCTTCACTCTTTTGCTAGATGAGGCATCTACAACTTGTGGTTCTTGTTCTTCTTGAGGTGCAGGTGATGGAAGGTCTTCATACCTTGCTATGAAAAAATCTATATAAACTGAATTTTCATGCCCTGTGGTAACTGAATCTTCGTGCCCTGTTTTAGTTTGATGTTCTTCATCCTCTGAGTCGATGTAAGGAAGATTAAGAATGCTCTTGTTCACTGGGGTTTCTTTGGCCTTATCTATTTCACTGTTGAAGTTTAGTTTCTTCTTAGTTTTGTTAATCTTAGAAGATGGAGAGGGTTGATTAACTGGAATTGGAGAGATAGCTCTCCTCCTCCTTTTTCCACTTCTAGGAGTAGAAGACTTCTTGGAACGAGAACTCTTTTTACCCTCTGGCTGTATATCAATCTGAAAATCATTCTAGAACAAGAAGTAATTCCACTCTTTGCTTCGTCTCTGCAACAACTCACAAACCAAAATCTTAATTAGACCATGGTGGGATAGTCTACCTGCAACTTTATTGGGCTTGGCCTTGACCTGATGTGCCATCCTAGATAAGCTTCCGTGGAGAAAATAGGGCAGATTGAGTGGGTTTCTACCAATAAAATGATTCATGAGTTTGAAATGGTAAATCATCACCCTATTATATCTGTATTCGCAAGTTATATGGACCATATTAATGGCTTTTAGTAATTGTTGCCATTTCTCTTCAAGGAAAGACACAAGAATGTCTTTCTTCCATATCAAATCCTTGCGTTCTGGTTTCAAATAAGACCTGAATTCAACATTCTTTGTGACAGTGGTTTTAAACCATTTTTCTCGAGTCCTGGGAAGCTTTGTCACCTCGGCTATGAGGGCTTCATCCACCTCGAATTCATCTCGACCGATGACTGCTTTCCTTCCATCGAAATTCAGGGCAAAGGCTTCTGCCACTTTGTAATTTTTTACAAAAATTATAGCAACTTGTGTCCCTGAAAAGTTGGCATACCTCAGGGTGTGATTCCAAGTAACTAATATCGTCGAACTCTTTCCTCAGAGTTGATCCTCCTTTCTTCATCTGTCGCAATGCTCCTGTACACCTGCGATTGAAAAAATGGATTTTGGGGGAAAATTACACAGCGTAGACTTAGGGAGATTCGGCTCGGCTGTGACAGGGACGAGAAAAATGAGGCGAGCATCATATCGTGGCGCTGATTACAAGGGATGCGAAAGAGCATCTTGTGATTTGAAACAATCATGGTTGATGACTGAAAGGTACGTAACCATGTAGTTTGATGAAACAATGATCCGAAAAGATTCGCTATATCATGCAGAGATTAGCTTTCGGTCATGAACGGTTCGTTCTCCTGTCTTTTTGGTGGCTAATTACAATTATAAAACTTCAAACCCGACGGTTTAAACGTGTGAAAGGACATGCTGACTCCTCCCCCGCTCCTGCGATTTCGGTGGCTAAAATAGCCATGCATTTCTTTGTTTAAGTGGTCGAAAGATAAGGCTTTCAGTGGCTAATGAACAATCGAAATGTTCACCTAAGCCACCGAAACCTGAGATTTGAATTAGATCAAATAAAAACTAAACAAAAGTTTATTCTAACTTTATTACATGCATAAAGCTCTAAAAAATGAGATTTAAAAATAAAAAATGTATTTTTTTTAAAGACATCCTATCACCTAAAATGAAATAACTTGATTGATTTATTTGAGGAGATAACACATTGTATGCATGAACTGTAGTTGCTACCACAAACCTCAGACCTTCAGAATTGACCAATGCTTAAAATAATTGGGTACTTGTTAGATCCATAATAATGCATAGCTCCAATCTTTTCATAAAATCATTACCAAACTTGCAGGACAAACACACTTGTTTTGAATTAATTACTTTTCTCTTTCTCCTTCCCCTTTGTCTCCTTAATTTTTTGTGTTTCAGGATGTAGGTTGGCCTCAACTAAGCACCTAAAGAGTGTCATGGCATATACATCTAGATGAAAAAAATAACAAATATTACTTATATGAAAACTTGAGCATTTTAGTTTCTTACGTTGTTTCACCTATTTCATTTTCCTCCCCTTTGTCTCCTTAATTTTATGTATTTCGGGATAGGATATAGGCGGGCCTCAACTAAGCACCTAGGGTGTGTTGTGGCATGTACACATAACACCCCCATAAAAAAATAACAAATATTAGGTATATTAAAACTTGAGAATTTTAGTTTCTTGCATTGTTTTCACCTATTTCATTTCCCTCATAACATGATAAGTTTTGGTGTTTGAAAATTTTAAAATCTAAATTTATATATTAATTATTATTATTTTTTAATAAAAATGTGACACATTGAATGTTGACGCACTTTCCAACCCAATAAAAATGTGACACATTGAATGTTGACGCACTTTCCAACCTGAACTTAAGCAATAATTTTCTGGATCCGGGTTTCATACCAACAGAGATATTCCGCCTAAAACGCCTTAGTTTTTTGGACTTGTCGAACTGTACACTGATAGGACCGATTTCGCCTTACATTGGGAATCTTACAGAGCTGGAACTCGCTCAATGGGACACTCTCCGAGCTTGCAAGCTTGAACAACTGTATGAATTGGAGCTTTATAATAATTATCTTATAGGAGAGCTCCCTTCAGGGTTTCGAAACCTCACGTCCTTGAGGGATTTTGATGCCTCTCACTCAATGGGACACTCTCCGAGCTTGCAAGCTTGAACAACTTAGTATATCTTAACCTCTATGAAAACGACATTTCAGGGCAAATACCCAATGAGTTTGGCGAGTTCCAGTACCTGTCAGATTTATCTCTGCACAGGAATAATCTCACTGGCTCGAGTCTTTGATTTAGATATTCTTAAGCTTGTTGGAAACAACAATAGAAAAATGAGTTGCCTCCCCTAAAATTAGGTGTAACTGGCCCAAAAACACATTGTAAAGCAAAAAAAATAGCTCAAAACTACTAATATCAAGTTCATTTTTTAGTCACTTTGATTAGACATGTATCCATCTCTTGATAGGTGGTGTATGCTCAAATTTGAGCCACTTTGATTAGACAGGTACCCCTCTCTTGATAGGTGGTGTATGCTCAAAAAAAAAGTTTAGGGAAGTATCTTGCTCGGTTTCTTAAATGATTAAATGAGACATTCAAGAAAACTTGGGTCTTGATAATTTGCACATTATCATTTGATACTAGGACAAAGAACATTAAATCATTTAATGGTTTGAAAATAGTGCCTTTTCCTAGATTTGGGCATGCCTTGTGTTGTTATAGTCAAAGTAGAAAGTATTATTCTCAAACAACATGGCTTAATCTAGTCTCTTAAAAAGCCTTTCAATTTTGTTTTAAAAATTAAACCATGTAAACCAAAGTTAGAGGACTCTTTCTTATTATATTTATTAGAATTATACAACCCAATCCAAGATGTCTTAAGGGACTTTTAAATATTTTTCTCCTCATGAGGCATTCTAGTTTATGCCACACCTTCTTTGTTCTTTTGAATGTACATAATATTAAAATTTCCATACATCAACCAATGGGATTCCAAGAATTCTTTGACCATCCAATTTCAAAAAACGCCCTTCTCTTTAGTATTATTATATGCATAAATTTTTAACAAAACCAACATCTAAGCATCTTAATTCAGCAATACCCAAACAAATAATACCTTGTAAGCATTTGAATTCACTACATGTTTCATGAATAAGGAATAAAAGCAACCTTTCACAGTGAAATCCTTGGCCTTCTTTTAGGGTTTGAAGCCTCTTAGGAGTTCAAAAGGGAGGTGGAGAGTGGTCCTCCTAAAACCTCCTTGACAAGAGGTGTTTTGGGAGGGGCATATCACCTCCTTCCCAATGGTTGAGGTCATGGGGTTAGTAAGTGATAGCACACTAGAGGTTTTAATATAGATGGATTGAGCCTTTTGAGATGCAACCAACTTTACGTTCTTGAGTTCTTACAAAATCCATAACCACAACCTCAATTAGAATTAATAGTGGCTTGAGTAGTTAGATATGCATGAGCTTGAGGAGCTTGGTTGGATAGGGCCGCAAGTGGGATTTTATAAGCCACGAGAAAAAAATCATTTAACTTATGATCCAAGCTCTAACATTGAAATAAATTATTATGAAAATTAATATAATGCATATGTTTCTTAAGGTCTTTTGACATGTTAGTTTTCAGAAAAAATCCTCATCTAGGGCAAAGGGTTGAATAAGTAGGGGGCTCATGAGAGAGAAATTTCTATCAAATATTAAATGCATTCAAAGAAGGGACACAATCTTTATGTTTGGTAGTATCTGACAGGTATTTCCACACAGGTCTAAGTGTCTAAACGTGTGGAAATTTTCCAAAGCCTTCTATCCTTGAGAATTTACTTTAATTAAAGGAATTATTAAAGTAAAGTGTGTTTATTAATTGGTTGAGTTATTTAAGGAAATGTTAAAAGTAATTAGCATTTAATCTTAGCCATTGATCTCAAGTGAGGTGAGAAGTAATCTCAATCGTCAATCACTTTAGAGATTAGGGTTACGTTATAACTCAAGATTATAAAACAAAGGCTAGGGTGAAGGAGAAAGACACTTGATACATTGATTAGAACAAAGAAGGAATTTTTCTCAGAGGGTTGGATCTCAAAGGATTGTGATTCAAGGAGATATTGGATAGGTGGAGTCCATCTAAAGATCAAGTCAAGGAGAAGAGAGAACAGAGGCAGTCACAAGTGGGTTTCAACAGAGTGAAGCCACAGGAAAGGGTCGAGCCGTATGTAATTTTACATATAGTCCTTGAGGTCATGTACGTGGGTTTCAGTGGAGACAGACGCGTATACGCAGGTTTTCTTAAGGAAAGGCACATACACTTCAAAAAGCATGCTAGATATGGGTCGTACAATAGATAAAACTTTGTCAAGTTTGTTTATAGTTCTATTTCTCTCAGTGGACCATTATCCTTGTTACGAGAGCCCTAATTTTATCATAATAGAATCATCTCAGTACTAGCTTTCCCTCTAAGGGTTTTTCAGGGGTATCTACCCAAATATATTGGTGTTTATGTGTGCCTGATTTGGTTTCCAGTATTGCTTATGTTATCTTTATTGAGTTGAATATTCCAACAATGTATTTTTGTTTTGTGAGTTGCTAATCTGATTTCCAGTAAGGAAATCACTAGATAACAAGATACCTAGGTTCCAGAGTAGGTAAATTCAACATGGTATCAAAGAAGTAGCTCTGAGAGGAAGCCATATCTCATATCCATAGAAATTGATAGTAGATCTATCATATCTGCAAGATATATTAGTATATCCATACCCAACAAGCAGAAATCGAAGGACATATTTCAAGGAAATAGTCGTACTGAGGTAGAACTAGGGTTTTTGCAGTTTTATAGAGTTGTATGCAGGTTGCAGGAGGAACAAACATGTACATACACGAGTTTCTTTGGAGACAGACACGTATACATGAGTTGCAGTATGAAAAAGTGCATACATACGCAGATTTCAGTTAGGGATGTTGTGTACATATGTGGGTTTCAATGGTGACAGGCATGTACAGGTTCATACAGGTCAGTAGAGGGACAAGTTCAGTAGAAATCTATTTCTAAGGTAGTTTATCAAGTCTAAGGGATGGAATTAGCACCTCAAAGAGTTGAAGAAAGATTGGATGGAGCATCCAACTTCCTATCTTGGAAAGCAAGAGTGACTTCGACGTTAAAGGAGTATGACCTTTGGGAGTTAGTGGACAAAGAAATTATTCCATTGATAGATCTGACAGCTTTGGGAGTTCATGAGAAGAAGGAGATTCATTGAAGGATCATCTAATTCCTCACCTATTCGAGAAGAAGAAGACCAAATAAATGTTTGATGCCTTGGTAGGTTTATGCCAGAGTACTGACATGAATAGGAAGATGGTCTTAAGAAATAAACTCAGATCGGTGCATATGGCTAGATCTGGCAATATTACCAGCTATTTCATGAGGATCACTCAAGTATGTGATCAGTTTGCAGCCATAGGGGAGAAAACAGAGGACATGGATCTTGGGAATGTGGCATTGCATGGTCTTCCCAAGTCTAGGGAACCATTTGTCAAGAGAGTCTACACTCAGGAAAATCTCCTAGATTGGCAGATACTTTGGGATGATTGCATCAAGGAAGTGACTCGGGAGGAGTCTAAGAGCATCAAGCAGGGAAGTAGTGATGAGAACTTGGCCCTTGTCAGTAAGACAAGGAAGGGCAATGGAAATATTTCTAGCAAGAAGGGTAACAGTGATGAAGGATCATCGCAGACAGGGAAGAAGAAGGAATTGATTAAAATCAAGTGCTTCTCATGTCATAAGAATGGACATTATTCATCTCAGTGTCCAAAGAAGAAGAAGGGTAAGGGAAAGACATAGATAGCAACATCAACAGATACATATCTAGATGAGTTTGTAGCAAATTTTGAGAAGGATTTATCACTAGTTTCTTTCCTTTCTACCAAGAGTGTGTGGTTCTTGGACAATGGTGCATCTCGTCATATGAAAAAATCACAGGAGCTATTTAGAAATCTAACAGAGAGGGACTCAGATGTTCATGTGCAGTTGGTGATGATGCCAAGTATGCAATGAAGGGAGAGGGAATAGTTACATTCCATCTTGAGTCAGGAGGTTCATTGGATTCCCAGGATGTGCTTTACGCACTAGGTTTGAGGAATAATTTTCTCTCATTCTCAACTATGGGGGACAAGGGTTTTGTTGCTACTTTTCATAGAGGGAAAGTATTCATACGTCCAATGAAAGTTATCCCAGACACAAAAATGGTGGCTGGGGTTAGAGAGGGAAGTTTATACAGGTTGCAGAGCAAGGTTGTTCAGGATTTGGTACATAATAGTGACATCTTATGTGAGTTGTGGCACGGGAGGTTGGGACACATACACCACAAGGCATTGTCGATTTTGAGGGGGATTGTTACAGTTCTTCCAGATTTCAGTTTTGATCAGCAGGGAGTGTGCAGAGGTTGTGCACTTGGCAAGAATACCAAGGCTATTTTTTCAAGCAATGAGAGTAGGTACAAGGGGATATTGGATCTTATCCATTTGAATGCGAGTGGGACGATGTTAGTAGCATCAGTGTAGGGATCGTCATACTATGTGACGTTCATTGATGACTTTTCTAGGAAAACTTGGATATTCTTATGAAGACCAAGGATGAGGTCTTCAGTTGGTTTTAGGAGTTTAAATCTCAGGTGGAGAACCAGAAAAGGAAGAAGATCAAGTTCTTGAGGTTAGATAATGGGGGAGAGTACACCTCCAATGATTTCAAGGATTTCTGCAAGGAGGTAGGAATCAAGAGGGAGTTGAGAGTCTCTTACAACCCTCAACAAAATGGGGTTGTGGAGAGAAAAAATCAATCCATCATCGGTTCTACTAGTGTTATGATACATGACTGAGAGTTTCCTATGTTTATTTGGGTAGAGGCATCTAACACGATGATATATGTG
The DNA here is from genome assembly GCA_009831015.1 of Picea engelmannii. NCBI lineage: Eukaryota > Viridiplantae > Streptophyta > Pinopsida > Pinales > Pinaceae > Picea > Picea engelmannii. The sequence goes on from ML787200.1 coordinate 128,132, forward strand.
CAAAACACGAGTCCTCATAGGATATTGGGGGACATGACTCTAGAGGAGTAATTCTTAGGAGTGAAGCCAGAGATAGGACATTTGAGGATCCTTGGTTGTCCAATCTACATCCATGTTCTTGTGAAGAAAATGATGAAGTTAGAGCCTTCAAGATAGAATGGTATATTTGTGGGGTACAACAAGATCTCAAAGACTTACAATATCTTCATTTCAACAAAGAGGAAGACTATTGTGAGAAGATATGTTAAGTTCAAAGAGAACTTGGAATCTAGGAGATCTTAGGAGTCATAAGCAGTGATAGAGGATGAGGAGTAGCATGATATGAAGGATGAGCAGTTAGTAGCTCAAACTTCATGTGGAGAGGAGGAGTTATCCACTTCCAATCCTGTCATGAGACCCAAGTGGCTATTACAAACATTGAGGGATGCTAGTGAGGCTCCTAGGAATGTAGTGAGGGAGCACGGGACTCCAAGGAAGTTTTTGAACTATATGGCACTTATGAGTAGCATCATTGATGTTGAGCCTTCCAGTTTTGGGGAAGAAATAGATCAATAGGTTTGGTTGGATGACATGGTATAGGAGTACACCTCTATTAAGAGGAATGATGTTTGGGACACAGTGTCGAGACCAGAGGGGAATTCAGTTGTGAGTTCCAAGTGGCTCTACAAGATAAGGCATGTTGTAGATGGTATCATCAAGAATTTCAAGGCATGGTTTATGAAAAGAGGGTTCTCCCAGAAAGAGGGAGTGGACTACGAGGAGACATTTTCTCTAGTCTCCATATATGCTTCAATTCGAGTTTTTATTTATATTGCTTCAGTTATGAGGTGGAGGATACATCAGATGTATGCGAAAACAAATTTCCTGAACGAGATCATTGAGGAGGAAGTATACATAGATCAACCTCAGGGATTTGAGGTACATGGGAGGAAGTCTCATGTGTGTAGGATTAAGAAATCCTTGTACATACTCAAACATGCACCTAGGGCATGGTATTCCGGGATTGAAGGATACTTGCAGAGTATGGGATTTTACAAGAGTGAGGTGTATCCTAACTTTTACTTCATACTTGTTGGGGTAGATCTACTCATCTTGGTTCTATACGTAGATGATTTGTTTCTCATAGGTGCAGAGGAGCTTATTGTAGGGTGCAAAGTAGATTTAGCTACTGAGTTCAAGATGAAGTACATTAGCTTGATGCATTATTTCTTGGGATTAGAGGTATGACAGGTATTAAAAGAGATCTTCCTTGGTCAAGGGACTATGTAGTTGAGATCTTGAGGAGATTCAATATGGAGGACTGTAGACCGATGGATACACTTATGGTTACCAATATGAAGAAGGGTATCACTTCAAATTCAAAGTTGGTGGATCCCATTATATACAGGAAGATGATAGGGTCCTTGATGTATTTGGTCAAAACTAGGCCAAATATATGTTTTGTTGTGAACACCTTGAGTCAGTTCATGGAGGAGCTGAGGCAGGTGCATTGGATAACAATGAAGTATGTGCTTAGGTAATTGAGAGGTACAATGGAGTATGTATTGAGGTATCTTGGAGGAGATGGAGTGGTGTTGTAGGGATATACAAAATTAGATTGGGCAGGGAGTACAATAGGAAGAAAGAGCACCTCGGGGTGCTACTTCTTCTTGACATCAACAGTGATAACTTGGTTCAGTAGGAAACATACTTCTATAGCACTTAGTTCATCAAAGGCAGAGTATACGGCAACGAGTATGGATAATTGTGAAGCCATTTGGCTTCACAAATTTCTTATAGGTTTATTTGATCAATATTTGGAGCCTACGGTGATATATTGTGATAATAAGAGTTGTATCAAACTCTCAGAGAATCCAGTATTCCATGATAGGTCCAATCATATTGAGATCAGATAACACTTCTTTCGAGATAGAATCCAGAAAGGAGAAATAAAGCTTTAGTATATTTCCACAGATGAGAAGGTTCCAAATATTCTAACCAAACCTTTGGTTAAAGGGAATTTTTTGTTCTTCATAGAAAAACTTGGAGTGGTGCATAATACCTTCCTCGCTAAAAGGGAGTGTTGATGTTTGGTAGCATCGAACATGTATTTATGCATAGATATAAGTGTCTAGATGTGTGGAAATTTTCCAAAGCCTTCTATCCTTGAGACTTTACTTTAATTAAAAGAATTATTAAAGTAAAGTTCATTTATTAATTAGTTGAGTTATTTAAGGAAATGTTAAAAGTAATTAAAATTTAATATTAGCCATTGATCTCAAGTGAGGTGAGAAGTAATCTCAACCATCAATCACTTTGTAGATTAAGTTTAGGTTATAACTCAATATTATAAAAGAAAGGCTAGGGCGAAGGAGGAAGACACTTGATACATTGATTAGAGCAGAGAAGGAATTTTGCTCAGAGGGTTGGATCACGAAGTACTGTGATTCAAGGAGATCTTAGATAGGTGGAGAAGGACTTCCATCTAGAAATCAAGTCAAGGAGAAGAGAGAACAGAGGTGGTCACAAGTGAGTTTCAGCAGAGCGAAGCCACATGAAAGGATCGATCCATACAGATTTTTTCGTACAATCCTTGAGGTAGTGTACGTGGGTTTCAGTTGAGACTGGTGCGTATAGACGATTTTTGTTAAGTAAAGGCATCTACACCTCAAAAAGAGTGCCAAATCTGGGTTGTATAATAGAACAGACTTTTCCACTTTTGTTTGCACTTGTATTTCTCTCAGTGGGTCATTATCCCTGTTAGGGGAGCCCTGATTTTATCATAAGAGAATCATCTCAATATTGGTTTTCCCTCTAGGGTTGTTCAAGGAGTATCTACCAAAAAATATTAGTGTTTATGTGTGCATGATTTGGTTTCCATGATTGCTTCCACTATCTGTATTAAGTTGAATATTCCACCGGTTTATTTTTGTTTTGTGAACTACTAATTTGATTTGTAGTAAGAAAATCACTAGATAATAAGATACCTAGGTATTGGAGTAGGTAAATTGAACACACAATTTTCATGGGAAGGTTGAGGAACTCAACCCATTGAGAGAAGAAAATTTTAGTAGTTTAATTGAGATAAAAATTTTAAATTGAAGAAAAAAAGCATAGATTTATTATGATGGAACCATGGTCCACAAATAGCGATGGGTGCAAAGTGTGATTCATCAAGGATAAAAAAGAAGAAAAAACTTTTGTTAGAGTATATGCACTATGTTAGTTTCATCCATGTGACTCCCATACCTCTTTGATCATAGCCTTAATCGTAGCCTTTGAAGGTACACAACCAACAAAATATGAAAGTAGTCTATGCTTTTTATACAAATTGTGAATCTCATTATATGTAAAGACAAATATATAAAGGAGAGTATCGTCAATGGGATTATCATTACCTCATGTTAAAACTTCATTACAAATTTATAGGGCACCTTTGGTGGGACCATTATGTTCACGATTTCCAACCACTAACTTATCGTGTTTACCAAAATTGAAGATAAGTCAAATGGCCCATCGTTGGATCTTGGAGAAGTTATAAATGGATTTCCAAAGCCTTATGGTGGGTGAAAACAAGACAGTGAAGTCCATGACATGCCATCTAAGCTGGAAAAATGAAAAGTGCAGAACTAGGCACATGCACAAGCTCATCAAACCTTAACTCTCCTAAGACAAATACATTTTCTAAGGTATGTGTGCTTTAGATGAGTAATTGGTAGTAAATTCAATTTATAAAGTCTATCTACATACTTAAAAAATAAAAAAATCCTTTAATTCCGTTTGATTTAAGCCTTTCTATCGTACTTTAAAAAATAATAAAGACCATCAACTAGTTTACAGAAGAAAAAAAAATAATGATGTTTCCATGAATTTTTGAATTTGAGTATTTGAATTTTGGATTGGTTAGAAAATGGGAGTTAATATCCCCTTGTGTGAGCTAATTATTTCTTATATTTGTCAAAAAAAAATCATTTAAAAAAGAAAATTATGATTTAAAAATACAAAATTTAAAAATTTCATGAGTTTGAGAGCGAGGGATATAGCTACGCGATCTACCAAAGGTGCAAGTCTACATCGTGTGAATAAAGGAGTTGAGGTTGAACACAATGAGACTTCGTTTGATTACCGATCATTAAGGTATATCGTTAACAAACGCGAGACAATCTACCGATAATGAAAGTAGGTATCAAGGCACCGAATACATTCTTAGAAGTGTGAATAAAGGTGTCGAGGTCGAACACTTGAAGAATCCATCGATCAGGAGATATTGATGTATTCCCAACTGTCGATGGTGGGAGAACCTACCACTAATGACTGCAAGCCTCTAGGTACTCATAGGACTCTAGGTCTCATTTCCAAAATAGATGGGTTGAAGTCGATGGAAGGAGACCCACTGAAAGGAGAGCATTGAGGCATCTCTCATCATTTTGCACAAGGTACAAAGAAGGAGCTTGATGATTTGGAGGAAATCGGACAAATAACATATTCATGAACCAACGACCATGTGCATCTTTCACGTGTGTCAGATGCAAGCGGTACACGAAAAAGACCCTCTGAATAACAACCAATAAGAAAAACTATTGACAAAGGCGAGGAAACCACCAATAAGACTAATGGCATCCAAGACACTACATGAATACCAATATGTGAATAGATTTCTTGTGGTCGAACACAAGGGAAACCCCCCAGTCAGTGACCAATGATGAAATGTCAACTACTGGGTTCAAGGTTACCTACCAATGATGAAATTAGGACCGGGGTGCACGATAGGACTACAAACTCATGTAACTCTGAGACACACTGAGGGTATGACCGACATGCAAAGTCAAGAGTTTTGTGAAATGGCTAACACAGGCTGATAGACATCCTTTGAACAAGAGCATGAGACATATGGAAGACTCTGGCAACATAGACTCAATGATGAAACTTTGTGATGCGAGAGACACCATTCAAACTCTCCATAGGGACTGGAAGAGTAACCAGTCGAGGGAGTAAACTCTAAGTAACGAGCTCAACATCCTAAGTTCATGCTAAACCCAAAATTTTGATGACAAGTGGACTCAAAAGTTTGTGCTCTATTGAAAGGAGACACAACTGCTGCCAATATAAGATAATATTCTTTTCCCTCCCGTCTTTTTTTGTTTATTCATAGTCAAATGAATGCTATGATACAGAGGAGGAAACGTGTGTCGCTAGTAAGCAACTAGTTCCAGCAATGGAACATACCTATGCTCAATGCAAGGAGGTGCATGCAGGATATGGACACTAGGGGGAATGTTTCCTCTTGGGTATAGGGTGTCAAGCTGCAAAGGATATAAACAAGGCTCTGCTTGGCTGATGATGCAAATTCTTGCTCGGTGATAGGATTATAATACGAAATCGAGAATCGACAATAGGCTCAATACTGCAAGCAAGAGAATGAGATGCAATTACAACTTAACGCCAAAAAATGTCATCTTTTAGTAAATTTAGTCTACTTTGTTTGAAAAAAGGGGTAAACTTACACCAAATAGACGTCATTTCAAATCCAATTTACGAGTGTGAAAGAGACAAGTTCAATCGACAATCTTTTCACTTTTTTAGAGAGTCAGAAAGGAGCTTAAACCAGACTCGTTAGGAGTTTTCTAAGCGACATGTCATGAGGGAGGTCAGGGCTCCTGTGCAGGACTTCTGTGAAAGGTAAACAACTTAGGAACAATTGACACAAGATTGGGAAAACCCAGAGATTTCCAAGTAGAGGGGGATAAAATACTCATGGAGGTTACCTTCTCAATGATATATCAGAGAACGCTTCTTATTTGAAAAGGGATAGAAGAAGGAATTTGATACCCGACAAGACCATCCTAGTCAAAGGAAATCTCCCTAAGACTTGGAAGGAGCATAATCGAGGAGACTAGAACGCTCTCTTGTTCATAAGGTATAGGATAAGAAATGTTAATGACATGGTCGAAAGATGCCTCACTCCTCAAAACAAAAGTTGTGTCAGGCGAAGATTTCACTGGCATGATTGTTGGTTGAACAACATGCGAGACCACATAGTCGAGAGATGCATCATCCCCTAAAAGAAGAGTTGTTTCAGCCAAGTATTGCATCGACATGACCGTTGTACCAACCAAAGAAGAATTAAAAGGTTGGGAAACCAAAGACGACTCTGGATTCGAAGGGTTATTAGACAAGGATTGTGCTTCTTCCACTACAACAGTAGTAGGGCACAAGAGAATTAAATGACCTCATTGGAAAAGACTACAAAGGAACCTGGGCTTATGTCCTATATGTCGAGGCTTCTCAATCGTATGAATGCCCCCAACATCACTCACAATGGTTGGCAACATGTTGTCAGCGTGACTTGCAGAGGCTAGTGGTTCATCTCCAACATGATGTACATACGTTGGTGATGATTCTCCAACCTAGTTGACTGTGGTTGGAGATGTGATGTATGTATGACTCATGGCGACTAGATTTGTGCCCCTAGCATGAATTGTAGCAGATGAACTGGTGGCAAAGGTTGGTTGTGGAATTTGAGACCAAGGTGCTAGGAAATACTAGTTTTGAGAAATTGCAGGCCAGGAAGGGTTCTGGTATACACCATGGCCCTTTCCGGTATGGTAGTATCCTCCTCCAACTTGATTCATAGAGGTTTGTACATGCATCATCACCGAAGCAGATGTTTGCGAAGAGAAAACGTCGTGACAAGGGTTACTCAGGTGAGGATATATGATGCCACCAGGCGAAGGGATTCTGTGAATGGGGTAGCCCATACCATAAAACCGACTCCATATGTATGAAATACTATAGGATAGATAGAGGTCTGTCATGGGAAAAGTGTTCGTAGGAACTGGCATAGAAGACAAAGGATATAGACGGGGCGTAATAAGCAGAATAACCACCCATTTGAGCACTTTCTCTTGGAAAAGTGAAGCTAGGATGGGATCCGTAAGAAGGGATATTCCAACCTCCCACAGTGAGATTCGGTTGAGGGATATGACTCTCGTCGAACGAATATGTAGAAAAAGGAGTCATCATGCCCCCAGATCCAAAACTAGGATTCATATAAGTTGGTGAGGGAGAGGATGGAAAGGGTGAAGGCACGTTTGGCATATCCAAAGGAAGATGATTAGAGACCCAAGATATTAACTAAGTATCATGATTCTGTATACCATTATGAAACATGGATGGATTCGTACCCATGAAATGAGCGAATGCCATGGGGGAGGTAGCGCCAAATGAGGGAGTCAAAGGGACTCCACTATCCATAATGAAAATTCATGGCGCAATACAAAATCCTAAGCTCAACTAATGATCAAAGAGCACACCAAAATAAACAAAAGGCCAATATGCACATAAACAGGATAAAGGGGTTGAAAGGGGCCTCCCTCCCTAAAGTAGGTATGCCTCGCCCAAGAGGGGCCCGAGACTCCCTACCAAAGATTCTAGGTAACATAATTAGTTATAAGGGCCCTCGTGGGCTTAACAACCTGTCGGTCAGATCCCCCTGGAGAGGTAATCCTCCATAGAGGTTGTGTGATGTCCGACCCTTATCTGACCCATGGTACCTGCAAAATAACCCCTGCAAGTAACCTATGTGGTACCTATGTTAAGCAACTAAGAAACCACGATATAACCGATGCACAACTGAAAAATTGTAAGTTTGGTCCACCGTATGGGAAGGGTAACAAAGCCCAAAACCTTGAAAGCGCCGCCTCTCACAGAGGTAAAGGTACTAGCAAGATCCCCATATACAAATAGATCCCTAGAAATATATCTGATGCTAAGAAGATATGGGGGGGATATCCCCTCAACCAACTTCATGCAACCTCGTGCTTAAATCCGGTGTAAGTGGAGCCTCCTAACTTCACCAATTATACAATGGATTTCACCACTCCCTGAGTCATACACATATGTTGATTTAATAGCCTTGGAGAAGTTTACTCAAAAAATCCTATTCCAAGGCTCTAAATCCTAAGCTAGTTTTTACACCCTAAAAATAAAATCGTTTCTAATCAATTTTAAATTTATCAGCGTTTCTTTTAGTGGCCTTGCTTACTCAAAAAGGTGCGGTAGTGAAACTAATGATGTTGTGACTCAACAAGTAAAATAAATGAATATGAATAAAATGCAAAGTCCTAACTTCAATTCCCAATAAATGATAAGTTTTTCAAAATGCAATTTTCAATTTAATTCTGCAATTCAAAATAAGATGCAATCTTTCCATGCATGTACTAAGATCGACGATAAGAACCCAAAAGATCAAATGCCAACAATGAAGAATGTTTATTATTTTTGTATTTTCAATATAAAAGAATGAAAATCCAAGGACTGAACAACAACTTGATATAAAGATTCTACTGTATGTAAACAGAGACAAACTAAGTAGGATATCAAGAAGTAAAGACCCAGCCCAAGATGCAAGGACAATCAATGAAAAGGATGATGAGAAAGGCACCGCCCAAAAATTCAACCAAAGAAAGTTTCCCTATCACTCTGTAGGCACTTAACATTCATAATAGAGACCTAAGAAGACTCAAACACCATCAAAACTTACCCAACAAAAATCAAACTCAACAACTAAGCATACAAGAATGATGTACACGAGAAAACCAGATATATATGCTTCCTATAGAATGACAGCGCGCGTATTTACGCGACTGCAAGGATAAAACTCACGTATAAGTATTGAAACACTGCCAGGTTAAGGCTAATAAACTTAGACTCAAAATGAACAAAGGTTGTCAAGCAATCTGACGACAAGAAACTCAATATGAACGAGAGCAATCAAATGTGAAAAACACTCCAAACCCTGAAAAGAAGATTATATCCCCAGTATGGTCGCCAATTTTGTTACGAGGAAAATCTCTCTATGGCATGGGGTAAACCACAACAAGCGAAAATTACTGTAGAAATCAACTCTAATATCAAATATTCTATATAAACAAATACGTTAACAAGACAAGATAAAGAGCCTACCTCATCCAGACGTTCGATAAAGTCCATCGTTGATCACTTGACTCAACACAATACACCTGCAACTTGTCCTCAACAACCAAGATACGCAAGCATATGGTGATAATATATAAAGTTAGCACATTAAATAACATAATCCATCAATATTCATAACAAATATGCCCATGGAATAACAATTCAAATATTTGCAAGACATTAATTGGACGAGAAAAGAGTATTTCTATTAAAATGTAATCGACAGAAGTGTATGAATGACAAACTTTCGTGTTGGCACGGTTCGGAATCGAGAAACTATGTCCCTTTCAACTGGGCCTCCACCACTTCAATCCTCCACCAAAAGCAAGCTCATATAAGATAGACAATGAGGTTCTCAATCAAGGAGGGAAGAGCTTGGGGGTTGAACAATGTGTTCATACTTAAAAGGATAAAGGGATGCAGACTCAATATGAAGTAAATAATTTATCCAGAGTAACTTTGCTCTCAAAGTTGAATTCTTCTCCTCTTTTCCACAACTCAGATATGGCCCATTTATAACCTTCAAATGGAACTGAAGGGCCGAGTCAAAACATTTCCAGTATATGGAAGGTCAAGGATCATGGATCTCGTGATGTGACATGGAAATCTGACACCGTTTTTTAATTTTGGGCCCAAAACCCGATGTACGTGGGTTGCAATGGTGCAACCTGCATATACGCATGTTGTATAATAGTTAGGGCGCGTATATGTGGACAAATATTATTTTTAGCTCCGGGAACTGCAAAAAGGGACTTCAAGTCTGCATAGGAAAATGGAAAAGGCCTTCTGAACAAATTTGCATAAGGTGAGGCAAATGTTGCTATAACAGTTGCATCCGCAACAACATGCCTATAGGGGTTATTGATTTGCCTCCATGTACTTTGACATTTAAAATGTTGACATACTACCACTAAACACATACATATATTTACATTAGAAAGTATGCCTAGATTATAATATATATGTATATCTATTTATCTATCTATACATTTCTCTTTCTTTATGGAAGGAGGTTAAAATCTGTTGAGAGGGCTAACCCAAATTTTCAACTTTTTCCATAAACTAGTCCAAGTAGAGTATTATATGAACTCCTTTTAATAGAAGATTTATGTTTTTGCACCTCATAGGCTTATACATATGAAGAGTGTTGTGAACTTGACCAGTGTTACATAAGTTCATATCTACCATGGTGTAACAATTGTTGTTGTCCCGAGACACCTGATATTTGACCTCACGATTTTCTTAGACATGGCAAGTAGAGTCAACAATTAAATTTGAGTATTCATTTGCGAGTGCATGCATGGCCTGGACCTGCATCTTAAAGGCCACAATGTAATCCACAACCTTGGTTAACAAAATTGACGTGTCCAAGCTATAGCTTTTAGGGATGACTGCCTTGATTTTCATATGAAATTCCACGATTTAGAGCATGCATGTTGGACCATACCTATGTTGGACCATACTACCATGTTTGATGGCTCGTGGTGCTAACACTCTTTGTAAACAATTCTAGACAACACCACCTCATCCATATATGGCATGCCATGTTTTGTTATATTATTCATAGGTAGGCAGGTGGACATAGGGAAAAGGCCACGTTGCTTACTCGGGTAGAGTTTCCTCCTTCTTTTGATCTCAAAGTGCACAAGCTTATGTTATTTCATATAATTTATTATAAACAAACACAACCTCTAATCATTATTCTCATTATGTTAATTCATATTATTTATTATAAACAACTACAACCTTACTTCCCAGCTTTCCACATTACTTCCCTCTGCATCCCACATTCCAAAAATTTCCATGCGAAGCGCATAGGTTATCATGCCACTCTCTTTACTCCACATTCATGTATATTTTAGTCTTATTTTGCGTGACCCTTATGTTTCTTCCAAATTGAAAGTGGCCATCCAAGGAGGCTTTGGAATTCTTCTTTGCTAAACTAAGCTCTAGAACAACTAATAAAACACAAAAGAGACACCTCAAATATATGTATGATGTGAACCTTCCCTAAGAGTTATCCTCATCAATATATTGACACTTCATATCAAGTTAAGATGACATGGAATTATCACTTCTTTTCCCTCTCAAATCTATCATTGCAACTAGGGGAAGATTATTTTTCATGCAATGTGGAGATTTGTTCACTCAATTGAAAGACTAGATTATCTCTCTCTCTTTTTGAAGGTTAATGACCACCCTCTCATTCCCTTGCTTGGAAATTATTACTACCAACTACCACCTATACCTCGAAAGGACATAAGTCCCTCCTCTCACCAATGCGGGGATTCCATATCTGATCTGTGGATGTAGAAACAATTATCCATAGGGTGGTTTCTTCCATGTTATCCCAACTTACATCCAACTCTTGAGTGGCCAAAAACACTTCCTCATTGGCTATTGTTGGTTGTGGAGCATGATTATCTTGCTGATTTAGAGGTCCTTGCTTTCAGCTGTGTTGATACCCCATGAAGTATTTACACCCCAGAAGTATGTACACTCTTCCACGCGGGGGAGTGTAGAGGGGGGGTACCCCCTCTGCGGGGTCCGGGGGGGCTATCCCCCCAGCTGGGGGGTCTGGGGGTAAGAGGGCCCCCAACGAGGGTTCGAGGGCGAAGCCCCTGAAGCAAAAATTGCTTGTAAAAGTATATTGTAATTTCATTGTAAATCTGGACCGTTCATTATAAGGTCGCAGATCTAACGGTAGAGATTATGTTAGGGTTTTTTTCCCTAGAAGGCAACCCTCTTTTATGAGGGAAATGTATTGCGGCTATGGTTGGATAGTGAATATTGTATTCTGAGAGAGGAGACTGTGAGAGAAAGAAGAGGAAGTTACAACGGGTTTTGTTGTAGGTTGTATCCCTTCATTTGCTGGATAATAATAAAGGAAGGACCTGGCAATTTCTCTGGTGGACGTAGCCC
>ML787200.1:150890-168619 GCA_009831015.1 Picea engelmannii
TTGATTTACATAATTTCCAACACCTTGAAGCTAGATCTTTCATGGTTTCTTGATCACATTTAGTTTCTTGAATCATGAAAGTAGTGGGTTTATCTTTACTTATTATATTCCTTAGTATACTTTTCTTTCCTTTTCCATTTATTCCTCTAATATTTCATAATGTGATTTTCATAGTTAAACCTTAGGTTGTGTGGCATAGTACTTTTCCGGAAGAGATAACATTTGTCCAAGGTAAAATAGTTGGGCTCCTTCCTCCTAGATTTTTTGCTTCCTATGTTTCCTTCCTCTCTTCCTTTCCTCCCTTGCTGACTTCTTTAGAGATTTGAGTTGGGTCATTCTGATACCCAACCCAACTCAATTTGTTTGGCATCGAGAAGTGGAGCCTATTTTGGATTTACCTCTCATGAGCTCTTTCTGAAGGCGATGTAGCTATTCTTTTATTATTTGTCATGTGCTTTTCACCATATATTTCAATAAGGTTTGGTAGGTCAACCTCTTGTATTTCTTTCTCCTCTGTCATCCCATATTCTTCCTCCTATGAGTTAAACTTCTCCTCCTCATTTTCTTCCATTTCTAGTTTATCATAGCATATGTTTTCTCCTTCTGGAGCTTGTGTAGTTGTCTCCTTTTTCTTTTCTTTTTCCACTCTCATGGAGTATATTTTGGAGGAGGCACAATCGTACCTTCAATTGTAGCTTCTATTGATTTACTCTTTGAGGGTTCCACAAATGTTGGTCAACGTTTATGTATATTGGCCCATACTTAGCCACTTTTTGTGTTTCTTGTATATCCTATACTTAGCCACTTCTTGTGTTTCTTGTATATCCTATACTTAGCCACTTCTTGTGTTTCTTCTATATCTTATACTTAGCCATTTTTCTTAAATCTGAACTACAGAGCGGCTTACCACCAATTCTGCAACTCTGCAAGTCTCATACTTATTCTATTTTTCACCATTCCGCAAACTTGACACTTAACCATTTATTTTGTTGTGGAAGTATTTTTGTGGAGGACTAAGCCATCCCTCACCCCGCAAATACCTACATCTCGCAACCTACGAACCCACAATCCTCAAAAAGACCCTTCCCACTTTTCCATCACTCATAATGTACCTCTTTTCGACACTTAACTAATTTTATTGAGTGCGGATGCAGGGTTCTCTCTTCATTTACTTTTTCCTTTCCTTAAAATATAACCCTACATCATGCATTTTCGTGTACCCTAAAATGACCCCCATACTTCTGCAACCTGTATAATTGAGTATTTCGATACTTGGTATATTTTTTATTGCAGATGCAGGAGTCTCCCTTATATCTCCCCTTTCGTTTTTCGCATCCCGCATTTCCAAAATCTCCTAAATGCACTTTTCATCCCTCACTTTACACCTCCATACTTAACCATTTTCCATACATCCTGATACAATATCACAATTATGATGACATTAATTTCCCATCACCACATCAACGATCACTTGTATGAATTGAATATTGTTATTAAGTGTCATGATTTTTGTAGAAGCTCTTCCATAAATAATAAATCCGACTGTGCAATTAACAACTTCGAACTAAGAGCCAAAACATTTGATAATCAAGGAAATACGTGGTAAAATTAAATAAATAATTAAATCCTTGTTGTAAAAAGATTGTATTGAAAAAAGCCCCACCTATTCATGAAAAATAACCTTTGTAAGATATGTCAATTAAGAGGAAATAACTATATTGTGGTGATACTATCAACACCTTGGGACGACAGGACCGCCAGATTCAGTGGTCACGGGCCTTCAAGTGGTACTTAGATCTTCCACATGGAGAAAAGAAGTTAAACAAGGTTTGGACAACTGGTATTGCATAACCAGATGCGTGCCAGAGGTAGTTGATTTCAAAGAATTTGTCCACACAGATAAATTTGACACCGAGAGAAGCGTTCTTCAAATATAGGGAAAATCATCGTTTTCTTTAGCACCATCAGTGTTCAGAAGAACATTGGTATTGTCTGACCTCACAATGACATTCACAAATGTTGAAGCTAATGACTTTCTAAAAGCTCACAATGGGGGAATGGAGTTCCTTGAAAGCTTCCTTAAGGACATGGAGAACATTAAAGGAAATCCCATTTTCCTGCTCTATCATCCAATCATGTATAAAACTAGTAGAAAAGACCATTATTCAACTGTGTGGTATGCTCATGTCTCAGTTCTAAATCATGTATCAAATTTATATCTTGTAACACCCATGTTTTCCCCCAGCTTGTAAATATAATTATATTACTACTAGAAGACTATGGATATATTTGTATTAATGTAAAAAGGGAAATGTTGAATAATTGTTGAAAGGTATTTCCTATATAGGTTATGATGTCATGAGAGGGAATGGTGAGGGGAACCATGACTGGTTGAGATGACCCTTACTAGGAAGTACTCTGCTGAATTAAAAATATTCAAAATCCAAGACTGTCCTCTGCCCCAGAAAAATTTAATTACCAGACAAGCTAGTGGTTGGGAAGTCCTCTTCAAAAATTAATGAAAGGATGGGAAAAGTACGCATCTAGAGAATTATGGGCTGACCCACGAATTGGGGGATTTGACCCACAAAATCTTGTTGTAGAAGGAAAGAAAAAGGGGAAAATCATGGGAAGAGAAGAGAGAATACATATGGTTGGTTATGGAGACCAAATCAGAGTGGATAAGAGTGTGAGAAAACGCTTGCGGTTCTGATAAATAGAGGGAAGTTAAGAAATTCATTTTTCTAGGTGCAGGAACCATTAGCAATTGTATTCAAGTCAGACTAATAAAGAAGGCTAAAAAATTTTAGTGATTGGCTAAGAAATCATGAAGGAACTAAGAGGGGATGGCTTTGAGGGGTTGTTGGGTAGTGAAATGCCTCACTTGTGCTTGTATGATAACTGCTTAAGCTCTTGTGGAAAGAGCATCCCCCTTGTTTGGTGGATTGAAGACTTGGTTTGTTGAGTTCCTGTAGGTGAAGGAGAGTGGCCTTCATATTGTCTCATATGCTGAATAAAATAATGCATCTCATGGAATCATACTCTGACTAGGGGGTGGCCAATTGAGAAAACACCAAGAGCAGTTGTGCCTATGGTTGGTGGAAAGTGGTTCACCCTTCGACAATTGTCATTGATTCCTAAGTTTTATATAAGTGTTTTATGTGCTTTGTATTGCCATGAAAAGTGTGTTTAATATTATGAAATTCTTGTGTTAGTTATTTGAAGAATTTTTATTCTCTTTAGTGGTGGAAATTGTCACTCTGATTATTTGGTTGGTTGTGAAATTTAAAATAAGACCTGAGAAAATACATTATGTGTTGGTTTTATATCTGCCTCTGTTTGCCAAGGGAGGTTGTTAGTAAATGTTTGTCACTCTTAGTATGAGAAGAGTGTTGGCTGGCCATAGATAGTTACTTATGTGGAAAAATCCCTATTTTTTTAGTAAAAGACCAAGCCACTAAAGCACTCACAAAACAACTAGGTAATAGGAACTACAATTTTTGACATGAACTTTAATATTGGTCAACTGGCCTTGGCTATTTTGTTGTCCTAAAAGATATGCTAGGCTTTAGGATTAGAGGGATGTGCACACCCCTATTTGGCCTTGAAGGAATAAGTCAAATGTTGAAGAAAGCCAAAGTATTTTTAAAATAAATAATGAGCAAAGAAGGAGGAATAAAATTCAAGTTCTTAATTTGAAATAAAAATGAAATTTGGAATTTGAAGCATGGTAATTAATTAAGTTCCATAGGAATTTGTTAAGAAAGGAATTTCTACCAGGAATCACACAATAAATTAATGTCCAAAGGGGAAAGAATTGGAAATAGTAATTATTCTCAAAAAAATAGCAAAGAATTGCATTAAAGTAGAAAGATAATAACTTTTGGTAAAAATCATAATTTTACCATGGATAATTTTTACCCCAAGAAATGCAATATTCTGGAAAAAGAATTAAAGAAATAAAAATTTCCCGAATTTTTATATGTACCTATATTTCTATATGTTTTTTGGGCAAATTTAAATGAACAATAAAGATTGGTAAATTCCAAAGTTACCAACTAAATATTTTAATAATTTGGATAATGAGATGAAAAAGTATATATTAAAAATATGTGAATTTCCAGAAGTTTGGAATTCCTTTCTCCTTTGTGCAAGGATTAAACCATGTTAAGTTTCCCAACACAGGTCATTCTGCGCTCTTGAAGGAGTAATTATTAAGGTATTTTATTTACCAACATTTTAAATACCTAGAAATATATGTAAATCCTCATTTTGCGCTCCTAAAGGAGTAATTATTAAGGTATTTTATTTACCAACATTTTAAATACCTAGAAATATATGTAAATCCTTTTACCTTTCTCAATGTGAACACACACACACACACACACACACACACACACACACACACATATATAATCCTTTTCTTTCGGAGCATAGAAAAGGGAACAAACATTTGGAGTGTGATGACCAATGGAGATTTAAACAATTCAATATTAAATATTAAAGTATGCTCGTTTGTAATTGGACTTCGCAGTCTGGCCATCAGAGTAAATGGAAGGGAACATTTGAACAAAGTCTGAAGCTATCGAAATAACGAGAGAGGAGTGAATGTCCGGAGTCAGAAAGCCCGGGTAATATAAGGTCCCACATATATTTAATAATATTAAACTCTTCTCTTTCGTGATTAGTGGTTGGAGTAATGAGATGGGTGCATGTGTTTCAAGTGCGAAGACCTCGAGGCGATGGCCTGAGTTGATATAATATGTAATATATATGAGAAGAATTTATAGAAAATTTTGAAACCTTTTAGGAGTTGACCTTTTCGGAGTTGATTTTGAAGGGTTCATAGTACAACTCTAAAGAGCTTGGAGTATGACTCTGAAGAATTCTAAGTGCTTTAGTTCAAATATTATAAGGTTTCAAATATACAATGTTGCACGCAAAGAAGGTTTGAATTACCTAGAGTAATATATAATATTAAAAAACTCTCTCTCTCTCTCTCTCTCTCTCTCTCTCTCTCTCTCTCTCTCTCTCTCTATATATATATATATATATATAATAATAATAATAATAATAATAACGTGAAGATTTTAGTGTGAAGTCATAAGCCCAGATTTGTGGTTTATATGCTAATCAAGGATAATAAACCTAAGTATATTACAATTTAATTAATTATATTAGAACATAATATAATGATGTTATAATATAGTTAATTAAATTTTAAGATAATCATTACAAGAGTGGTATTTGAATTAATACTAAAACCCTTTATGGGATGTAGAATTCCCAAGGGAAAGAGAGGGAAAGTAAATCCTCATTAATTATTGGGCCAGGATTTTAGGCTAAGTAAAAATGTAATTATAGGGGGGGAGGGTGTAATTAATTTGTGGAGACTAACTATCCCTAATGAGGATTAAATAAATAAATACTAAGGAGTGGTATTTTATGAAAGTATTGATTAAGTAACTTGATAAGTTTATAGGAAAATGACAAATGTCAATCTTTGTTCGAGCAAGCCTATGTACCCCATGGTGATGTGGTCTATCATGGTGGGTCCACATGTCGAGTGAACAATGAGCCACTTGTCACGTTAGGAGACATGTATACAGTGGTAGCAGTGACCAAGGTGGCAAGTGAGATTCAATCTCAGCTGTAGATCTTTGAAGGTCCCACATAAGCTAATTGTAGCTGGAGCAGGAGAAGGTGTCGTTAACCGTCATGCGAATCAATAATTTTAAAGTAATCAGATCCATTGATGTTCCAACCTCGAGGGTTGTTGGATTTGTAGATTATATCCATTATAGTGTGTGTAGTCGAAGAGAGTCTGTCAAAGTGTTTTAGATGCGGGAGATCTGCTAACCGCGATGGGAGGAATCCACATGGTGCAAGTGACGGGAAACCACGTGGTTTCCACGTGGCACTAAATTTGAATTTAATGAACGAAGTTCCAGGTGAATTCTATAAACCTTGAAGAGACAATAACTTTTGATCTGGAGCTCAGTGTTGAGCATGGTTACAGTCGATGGAAATATCTTGACGAGCAATAGATAATGGTTTCCTCTAGATGAGGCTTTGACATGGTTGAGGAAAAACAAAAATTTAATGCCCCATCCCCTAAAAAGGTACTTAGGGGGTTGGGTGTGTTACATAGTGGTCACAAGACTAGTATCACAAGGCCTAGACAAGCCTATTAGAAAGAGTTACTTTGTGATTTGAATTTTTTATCTATTATATACACAAGATCATGGATTGAAATTTCATTTTGAAACTTCTTACGACAAAAAATGTACATGTTGATTTGCAGTAGAAGGAGCATATTGTTGATCTATGATAGCTAATCCTACAGGAGTAAGAATGTGTTGATAAGCACTTTAAATGATTGAACCTGAATGTGAATGGCTAAAAATGGCTTTGTCTTGTTAAGGGCTGCTTAAGCCCAAGAGATGGATGAACTGGTGATTGTAATGTTGCCTCTAATCATGGTAGTTGAAGCCTCTGGAATTTATGATGGTTTTTAATATGAGGGCTAAGTCCCTTATGGTTAATGTAATTGAATAGGGAGTGATAGAACCCTTGGAAATAATAAATTGTTGCTTCAATAAAAGGGAAAACCATGTATGTATAATTCCTCACGATTAGAGGATTAATGGAAAATGTGTAAGGTTAGTTTACTTGACCCGTAACGAATGAAAATTGTTTCTAGAATAACCTAGTTAAGAAAATAAAAAGGAGTCCTTTGGATTGTCGCTAGTTCCCCTAGAAGAGGCAAAGTGATATAAGTGCATGAGCCAAATTATGAGCTCATGGCTATACTAAAGAGAGTGAAAGTACCACTTGAACAAATTACTTGTTTATGCATGAAAATGCAAGATGTGTATATGTCATGATGCATATGGTAGTGAGTGAGCATGCATATAACATGCATATAGACTCATTATAGTCTATTATTGGATGTAAAATATGGTGATGTCATAGATAATATGGTTAGAGATGATATGATTATAGCAGCATAAGTAAAATGTTGACGATATTGATTACATATTAACTTATGAGGATAAGGTAGAATGGGTAATGAAATGTTGATCCTGAATGTGGTAAAGGAAGTGTTGGGGAATTTCTAGATGGCCAATGGGTCAAATTGACATCTAGAGGTGGACGGTAGCCATATAGGTATGGGTTGGTATGCTCAAGTAAAAGTGAGAGGGAATCTAGAAAAGGATTCCCTTGATAAAAATGTATGTTGACCAAGAATGTTTTGAGGCATGAAGAGAAGCTAGAATGGTTGTCTTGTTTCCTTGGGCACTGTTGAAATTGCCTAGATTGTATTTCTGGGTTGTGGTATATTTTAATAACTGTCGAGGCAAGAGTGTTTTCTTGTTGGTTGTTATCATGTAGAGAGGGAAACAAAATGATGAATATGTATGGGAGACTTTCCATGTGAATGATTGTAAGCTCTCAACAGAGAGGACAACATAGTGTTGAGAATTCCTATGAGAATGCCAGAAGAATGGTTGTAATACCTCTGGGAGGATGGATTTAGAATTTTTAAACATCCATGTGTATGGATGACATGGAAAGAAGTGCAAGAAGCGGAATTGCATGCCGAATATTTATCTATGTTTGTATATGTTTGAGTGCATGGATTGAATGTGTTATAAGGTTGCCCAGTATGAAGGCCAATATTAAGACCAAGTAGATATGAGAGAATGATATAAAAATGTGAAAATGATGCACATGTAGGATGTATGAGTATATGCATACTAAATGCATGATATGATTTCCTGAATAATTGAAATATAAGGAAAGAATTGCACTTTCCAAGATTGAATAAATACCATGGATGCATGGCTGACTCTATTCTGAAGAGTCATGATTGTTTTGTTTTGAATAATAGCTTGAGGGGGATGTGTTCCATTCCCTCAGGAAAGGCTAGTATAAATTGATGAAAGAGTTAATGAACAGAGATGCTCTGTTGCCATGATAAAAGGAAACCTAATTAGGCTTTTAAAGGATGGATGTAAATAATCATGAACTAATTAATTTTCAAATATATATGGAAATGAAACTATAAAGTATGCCTATGGTGGACACATACACTGAATGCTAAAGCATGTGCTCAAAGAAAAATGTGAATGCTAATTGATGGAATAAATGTGCATGTGGGAATGCATAATAGAGATGCATGTTGATAATTCCTTATGTAATATTGGGTAAGAATCTGAAATGACAAAGCTAAGGTTGGCTCAGAGTTGAGGTCATCTCAGATAGTGATGGATATGCAATACAAAAGTTGGATGTTGAAATAGTTCCATGTGGAGGAACTGTGTGAGGACTATGTCAGGAGAACAAAGTCATAATATTAATGAATGATGGAAGAATTAGACAATACACTACAAATTCCATATGTACAAGAATATTGGATTACATTTTAAAATATCATGCATGAGTAAAATATATGAAAATGAATGTTGACCAACCTGAGTTTCTATTTGGTGAATGTGCAGAATGCACTAGTTCTTAGTTTATGGGGAAAATTCTTGATGATGTAGGATGTTGAATTATCCAGAGAAATCAAGATGAAACTTGGCTAAAATTACTCAAGGAACAGAGCAAGAAAATCTCAAGAGGGACAGATTGCTTAAGCAAAGGAGGAGGAAAGGAGAAACACTTTCCTTTCTCCGAAAAATATGATTTGATTAACAGAGTTATAAACCACAAAAGGGAAAAACTATGAAAGAAAAGGAAAATAAACAAATAAGTATGTTTAAATGAAATAGGCTTGGTTGAGCCATGTTAAGTAAATGCAATGAGGCCTTCGAAATAACTCAACTAAACTGAAAAGTTCCAGACTGTGTAGGAGGAGTTGGAAAATAGGGAAGAGCCCCTTAACCCCTTTCCTTGTTGTTTATAGTGTTTCTTTGGGATGAGAAAATGTTATGTTGATGCATGTAATTGTTTTGACATGAAAATGCTGATGGTTTCAAGATTATAGAGATAGTTGAAAATTTGATTGTGGTTGCACTCATAAAAATAGTAAGGAATGATGTTGTAGAGTGCATATGAATATGTTGAGACAAATATAGAATTGTTCTGCTAAGATTAAATGCTATGACGCATGCATTTTGATTTAACATTATAGTTGATATAATTGTGAATGTGATGATGCCTATTATGTATAGGAAATGAATGAAGTTGTTGGGAAAGGACAACTTCCAACAATGGACAACCTCAAAAAGGAGATATATACAAGAAGGTTGTTGTTGAAATATTGATGAAGGGACTTTGGGGAGTCCCCATGAAGCACCATTGATGAGGTAAAATCAGAAAGGGGTGCTGGAAGCCAAACATGTATAAAGTATTTCATTCTCATGTGACATGGGAGTTGAAAGGGATTGGGAAAGTATCCCTTCTAAAGTATTTTTATTATATTAATGATATGCAAATAATTTTGAGTGGTTGTTGTATGCCATTGATACCTAAGCAGGGTAATATTCAGGAAAGAAGAATCTGAATAATAGAGAGAGGAAATCTCTGTCAGTCAAGTGTTATTAGAAACCTTGCAAGAAAATTCATGAACCACTAGTGTCATGGGTACATCGACCAATCAAGAGTGATTGGGAATAAAAGTGTCAAGAAGAAGCACATTGAATTGAATGCATTGAGGACATGCATGTTTTCCTGAGAGGGAAGGCAATGGACTGCCCATTATGGAAGGAGGACCTTCCAATACTCTATCAGAGTTGTAGAATGGTAAAGAGAGGAATTGGGTGGCCATAAATTTCGATACCCTAGTTACCAATGAAGAAAAAAATGTTGAATGCAGTCATGTGAAACTTTTAGTTTAATGTATGTTGATTCGAGGTCATGATCAACTTAGGCAGGAAAACACAGTCTTGTTGTAAAAATAAATGTGTATAAAGGAACCATATGGTAAAAGGTTGGCTGAGTTCCAATACTCCATGGAAAAGTTCCTAATATGAAATGTGGTAATTTGAGATCAATGCAAGGGTGCATTGTGTGTGAATGCGACCATGGACATTGGCACATTGATTAAACTCATTTAATGTTTGATTGCATTTGGAAAATCTTGGATGTTGAAGTAATGCATGTGTAAGGAATGGTATTTCCTTTTTGAGTAAATGAATGTGATTGTTAGTATGCACATATTTTTGAAATTGTTTGAAATCCACTGCCAGTGTGCAATGAAAGTGTAATGTGCATGAAAACTAACAATTTGTTTGGCTATGTGAAGAATGAATTGCAAGAGAAAGGGTCTTGGATATAGAAGTTATGTGAACCCATAAGGAGGACCAAAATCTGTTGGATGTAAAAGAGACAAACTTCCCAAGGAAAGAAGTCTCATGCTTGTGAAATCAGGTTCCTATATGTAACATATGTGAAAATTAAAATATGGAATTAGAAATTTGTGGGTAACAGATTTGAAAATTTAGATAGATCAATGATAGTATCTCATGGTTATTGTATGCATGTGATACAAATGAGATGAAAGATATGTCTTAGAGGGATAGATAATGGTTTTCAAGTTGGGAAGCATCAAAACAGGCTATTGTTGTGACATGAGAACCCTGTTATAAGCCATGATCGCCATAGAATATGTTGTGTTGTGGTAACACAGGCCAAAGGGACACCTTGACAAAGAAATTCATAGGGATGCCTCGACTGTAAGACTCGATGAAGTCTCTGATATTGTTCTTGTGTGAGAAATCCTCATCAATGCAAGATGGATCACCTGAGGGAATGTATAGCAGAGAAGGGGAAGCCTGAGCCTAGGCCTGGAGGGTGAGTGACTGGAAGGAAGAGGAGACTTTGAAAATTCTTGTAAATTATTGGTTGAGATCATGCACACAATGGGTATGTCAAGGAAATAGTGGGCAAGTTAGTAAGATACCCAACTGGATGTGGATCCATAAAATTGCACAGATAATTATTGTGCTAATATGAATATTTCCTCTTGAGTTTTGAACAACGATAAATATTTTTTTGTGAAATTTTGATTAATATGCTTGTTGTTTGAAATTATTGTAGGCATGTGACAAAGACCAAGAGTTTGGGAAAGGACCAAACCAAGAGAGAGGAACAACATTTCTCAAGTAGCTAAAATAAGAATACATGACTGGTGTTGCTTAGATGCAAAGAACACCTAGGATGATGTTCCTTCAAGGGGAAGGGGATTGTAACTGTTAATCCCTAAATTTTTCCTTGACTGCTAAGGGAAAGCTAGGGCACCTCAGTTATTGCAATGGTCTTATGTTTGTAGGTTTATTTTGGATTTTGGATTGGTTTATAGGTCAAGTAGTAAATGAAATAGGAAATTTCAATTTTTGATTACAAAAACAAGTTCCAATCACACTTACTTAGTCAATGGTATTCAATCCGATGAGTTAGATAAGGAATTTTAACATGAAAGGAAAGAAAACTGCAAGTTTCCAATTTGTTAACTCACAGAGGAAATTCTTGATCCTAAATATTATTCAAAAACAATAATGAAGTACTTAAAATACAAATCCTATAATGAGCAAGAAATCAACAAAATATTCATTGGCTTTCAAACATAAACAAGATATATCAAATGCTTTGCAAAGATACAAATGCATTTAAGTAAGACAAGAAAGAATAAAAGACAAGAAGAGGCATTCTACTCATCAAATATCATTTTCCATTAAGTGTAAAATGTAACAGGTCCCAAGCGTTACAATCAGAGACATTTTATTTTTATTATCCACCACTCGAACCCCTAACTCTGTTAGCAAATCTTATTTTTATGCACAGAGTTGGTTACAATAGATCTTATAAATTAGATAAGATTCTGATTTAGTCCTAATACTTTGCTAACATATAGGAATCAAATTATATTACATTGATTTCTTTACAATTCAAAGAACTTACTCTTTAATAAAAATACTCGATTCTAAAGCTATATCATATCCTTGAAGATATCCTGGACCTGAAAAATAGAGGTTGTTGTAATTGTTTAAAGTAAATGTGCATGAAAAGGTTGTACCAAAAATGTATTTGCAATATAAGTCCTTTTCACCTCAAACTGCTTCCATATTTCACCAAAAGAGGACTTCTTTATAAATCCATCAACAAAAATTTTGTCTGTGTTGCAAAAATTGACCCTTCAACTGCAATGGAATCAACCTGTGTGATGTCTCTTTGAAAACGGCTTCATATATCACTCCAGTATAGTAGTTCAATATCCTTTAGCAAAACTTTAGATTAAAACTATCTAGTTTAGACAATATGAACGTTCTAGATGTTGAAACAAAATTTCCAATTCATTGAGTGTAGGTAAATCTAAAGCTGTCATCCCTGCTAACAAAAACACAATTGCATGTTGGCATAGCTTGGAAAATTTTACTGTGGAAAAGAGGAGTGAGCCTTCAGTTTAGTTTTGAGTACTACATTGTTCCAATATAGCTTAATATTCATCTTCCTGGCCTTTTTGGACAATTCGCGTTGCTCTTTGTTTTTTTCTTTCAGTTGTTTAACCCTATATTGCAATTTAGTATTCCATAACTCTAGGGATTTTTTTTCTTGCTTGAATTTCTTGATGACTGGCTACAACTTTTTGATCTTTTTCTTTTTTTATAAATCCCATGTTTCTGCTTTGCGTCTACCATAATATTCCTCAAGTGCAGGTTTGTTGAGATCAATGGAGAGTTTGGGCTTCCTGGGCCTCATTTCATATTTGTGTTCATAAGAGGATGATCCTTTAAAAATTTCCTTTGAAGATGGCCTTTCAAATGTCTTATTTTCTCAAGATTTAGATGAACTATGTATTTCCTGTATATCAAATTCTGGTAGATCAATCATTTCTGGAACATATGTAGGATCTTCTTCTGAGTGAGAAGATTCTATGTCAAGTTTTGATAGTTGTTTCTTCCTCTTTGCAGTCTTCTTGAGAATCTCCTCAATTACATCCTCATCTATGATGATTAAATTGTATTTTTTGAGAGATGATTTAAACATTGCTTTTGAATTCAACCTTAACTTGTTTTTTGGTTTGGCCTTGGGTCTGATGATACAGGTTACATGTTACTTTCCTTTACTTCTTTTACTCTGGTTCACTTGTGGATATTCTTCAACAAGTATATCATTGTTTTCTATTTTAGATTTTACTTCTTGCAATTCAATCTTTTGTTTGGCCATCCTCCTAGTATATACCCTATCAAAACATGTAAATTGTTGTTTAGTGGAAGAGGATTTGGGCTCTAGCTTGATTTCTTCTTCATGTTAAAATTCAAATTTCCTCTTACTTGATCTAGTTCGTCTAGCCACAGGGGCTACTTCCTTTAATTTTGCAGAAACTTTTGAAGTGTTTCCTTTCGTTATTGAAGTCTCAGGTTTGTTTTGTTTTGCATCTTGTTCATCCAGCCCTAAAGCAACCGATAACTGCCTCCAGGTCATTTGAACCTCCCTTAATGCATATAGATCCAACATTTTCATGAAACCTTGATAAAATAAAATCTTACGGGAAGTTTGAGGACGATTCTGCACTCTCTTAGACATTTTGGTCAAACATTTTAATAGATAAAAAGGTAGACTCGTCTCTGTATCTCCATTTAGATGCATAAAATGATAAGCATAAGAAATCTATCCCTCACCTATCATATACCTCTGGACTAATGTCAAAATATCCCTCCATTCTTCCTTTAACCATTTACTCAGGATCCCTTGACTCCAGTCAAGATCATGATGTTTTGGTAGAAAAAATTGCTTGTAGAAATCTGCAGACAACTCACCTTTATTCCACCATCTCTCACTGTGCACAGGTAAGTGACATGCCAACCCAATTGAGTGCTTTGTAACATAGATTAATACTCTTCCCACCTTCCTTGATGAAATTTTGCATGATCTCGGGATATGCTTCCAACAATTTTCCTCCAATTGGTTCCAATGGATTAGCCAGACCACTTTTCTTAGGTGCCATTGCTTTGACTTTGATCTCGGTCAACTTGCAGATGCTAGGGTTTGAGTTTGATATATTTTAGAACTTTCCTGCAAAGGTAGGTGATATAGAGAGGTTTCCTCGGTTGCAAAATGATGTTAGGATCTCAATCTAGTTATACAAATTCCCTCTCAAAATTAAATCATCACTTTAAATGATTCAAATTGTGGCCCAAAACCCAACTTTAGTGGATGCATAAACATGTACATACTTGTGTTCTTTAAATGATATCCCTTGTGTTGAAATATCATTTGACGATAGTCACGTTGTTGCACGATTCCCTGCATGATCTTTTGGATGCTCTTGTCATAGTTAACACGATTTTTGGGACTAAAACACATTAAAAAATGATGGGTTTAGGTGCTACAAGAATGGTGGCATTCTTGTAGCGACTCTGTCTTTCTTTGAGCTTAGGAAAAATTTAAAATTTGACTAAAATTTCTGATGGAACACACTCAAACCTTATGAATATTCAAATCTATCTTACTAAAATCATATGAAAATAAATCCAAGCAAAGCAAAAAGCATAGAAAATCATAAAAAGATAAGTGGAAAAAGAACTTGATACAAACAAGGGTATAATAAGGCAGGGATTTTTGGAATTGAGAAGGTAGGAATGCGTTTTTATCGATAACATAGGCTAAAAATCAAGGGTAATAGGTTATAGTAAGTCTGAGGAATAACACTAGCTCCTTCTAGGGATAATTTTTTATGCTAAAACATTAAGAACTATGCAAACCAATGCCTTCCTTTCCCACTTTATCATTTTTTAATATCCACCCCTTTTCTGTTTTTTCAACTGCCCTGATCCCTGCTTTATTTTTTATCAATCTTGCATACTGAAATATAAAAAGAAAGAGATAAATGCGAACTAGTGTCTCCATTGAGCTTGAAGTCTTTATTTTATCTATTTAAACACACCAAATTAAAACTGAAAACTATGTACAAACTGAAACATCTTGGCTTGTTAAAAGAAGTAGTGTTTCAAAAGCCACCCATTTATTGGGCCACCAATGATTTCAATATTGTCCAAATTATATAAGAGGAAAGTATTGTTATTCAATACCTTGGCTATTTTGAAAGGACCAAACCATAAAATGTCAAACTTACCATGCTTGAATTTGTCGTCTCTTCTAACATCCCACCTTAGCACAAGATCTCCTGCTTTAAAATTGTCTTTTTTGGTCTTTTTGTCAAATGTTGCCTTGACCTTGCTCTGATAGGCTTTCTATTTTTCATTCAACTTTTCTCTCTTCTACTAAACTTCAATGATCTGGGAAATTCTACTTTGAATTTCATTTGGTTCTTCCAATGATCCAAATGGATGTCGGTGGCCTCCCACCTATTCCAACTAACTCATTTTGGCAGTTTTGTTTTCCTAGTTTTCGGGTCCCTGACTTCTGGGGCTGTTTTGAGGCCCTAAACAACATTTTTAGAGCTTGCCACAATCAAACTGCATAGTTAGTCAAATTCTAATGGAAATATGTGTATTCCTCGAATATGACTTTCCAACGGGATATCGTTCGCCTAAAACGAAAATCGTATGCAAAAGTTATGACCCTGGGAAGTTGATGTACTAACTTACCCCAACGGGGTCCACATGACTTTTGGCGCTTCATCTCCTAGGGTTAGGTTTTTGGATGTCTAAGGTTCTGGCATTCCAGTTTATTGTAAAAAGGCTTGGAGAGCCTCATTGTAACCATCTTCTTGTGAATGAGCGCATACGTCACATCTCTTCTTAGAGGTAAGCCACCACCATTCTAGTAAGCTTGCTTTCCACTGCATTTTACAGTTTCAACACATTTTCTTATTGAATATAATTTTTTTTTATTGTATCTTTGTTATCCTCGTGTTTTTGTGCTAAGAATAATAATAATATGTATTCATTTCGTTTTTCTCATAAAATCCAGATCATCCAACTCTTCTTATAGGAATTTTAATACTGGCAAACCAAGTTGAGTTGGAAGGATGGCATATGTCCCATAGATCAGCTAAAAAGGAGTGGTTCCAATTGATTTCTTAGTTTTGATCCTATTAGCCCATAAAGAAAACTTCAGTTTGGAGTCCCATGACCTTTTATTCTATGTTAACAATTTCTTGATGATTCTGACAAGACTTTTGTTTGAAGACTCTGTTAATCCATTTCCCTGAGGGTAATATGGGGTGGAGTGTGACAACTTAATGTTGTATTTTCTGCAAAATTCAACCATGGAAGCAGACTTGAATGCCTGAGCGTTATCTGTAACTAGCTTCTTGGGACATCCAAACCTCAAGAAAATATTTCCTTCTAGAAAGATCATGATGACTTTGTTTGTTGCATTTCTTGTAGGGACAACCTCAATCCATTTTGTAAAATAATAAGTAGCTTTGAGTATCCATTTGCCATCTACCCTAGAAAAATATTCAAAATCCAAGATTGTCATTTACCCCGGAAAAATTTAATTACCACTCAAGCTGGTGGTTGAGCAGTCCTTCTCAAAAATCAATGAAAGGATGGGTAGAGTACCCATCTAGAGAATTTTGGGCTGACCCATGAATTAGGGGATTTGACTGAGGAAATCTTGCTATAGAAGGAAAGAAAAAGGGGGAAATGATGGGCAGAGAAGAGAGAATACAAACAGTTGGGTTTGGAGACCAAATCAAAGTGGAGAAGAGTGTGAGAAAACTCTTCTAGTTCTGAGAAACAGAGGGAAGTGAAGAAATGAATTTTTTTGGGTGCAGGAACCATTAACAACTATCTTCAAGTCGGGATGATAAACGGGGCTACGAAATTTGAGTGATTTGCTAAGAAATTACGAAGGAACTAAGAGGAGATGGCTCTGAGGGGATGCTGGGAAGTGAAATGTCTCCCTTGTGTTGTGTATGAAAGTTGTTGAAACTCTTGTGGAAAGAGAATCTCCCTTTATTGGTGGATTGAAGACTTGGTTTGCTTAGTTCCTATAGGTGAAGGAGAGTGGCCTTCATCTTGTCTCATATGATGAATAAAATAAATCCTCTCATGGAATCATACTCTGGCTAGGGGGTGGCCAACTGAGAAAACACCAAGAGCAGTTGTGTCTATGGTTGTGTGGAAAGTGGTACACCCTTCAACAGTTTCCAATGATTCCTAAGTTTTAGATACGTGTTTTTTGTTCCTTGTATTGCCATGACAAGTTTTTTTAATATTATGAAATTATTGTGTTAGTTATTTGAAGAATTGTTATTCTCTTTAATGGTGGAAATTGCCACTCTGATTATTTGGTTGGATGTAAAATTTGAAATAAGATCTGGGAAAACACACTCTGTTGGTTTTCTACCTGCCTCTGTTTGTAAAGGGAGGTTGTTAGTAAATGTTTGTCACTCATCGTATGAGCATAGTGTCGCTTGGTCACTAATAGTTACCTATGTGGACAAAACCCTAAGTTTTTAGTAAAAGACTGAGCCACTAAAGCACTCACAGAACAACAGGGTAATAGGAACTACACTTGTTGACATGAACTTGAATAATGGTCAACTGGACTTGACTATTGTAATGTTCCTTTCCAAATAGGAGCTCCAAAGAGGAGGCTTAATGGTCTAAACCGCCCCGTTAGACTATAGCTAGGGCCAAAGAGGGGTAAACAGGGTTACTAGATGTCACTCCAGTCACAGGTGTTATATTCAGAAAGTGACATTGAACTAAAAAGGGTTAAAAACACTTTTAAGTCATTATGAGCTAAAAATAGAAGTCAACAGTGAATTAGGGTTTCAACAGTGATTTAGGGTTTTGGAAGTCAAC
>ML787200.1:179875-216959 GCA_009831015.1 Picea engelmannii
GCCATTCATCATGTTCATTGACTTCATAAAAAATCATGGGTTCTATGATATTTGAAATGCTACTCATTAGGGCATAGTCTCTATACCTCTCAGGGAGCCGAACCTGTCGTGAAGATCTTCTCAACTAATTATCTTCCTCCCCACTTTGTGAAGATCTATCTTCGCCTCTAGGTGAACTGTGACTGCCTGAAGTGTCCATATCACTGAGTCCTTTTTGTTGTTGTTGCTGCTATTTGTTGCGGTTGTGGCTATTGTTGTGGTGGTTGTTGCTGTGATGGTTGTTGTTTCTCTTCTTTAACTCCTTCATCAAGAAGTCTATGCCATTCCTCATGACTGTTGTTGTCATGATTTTTTGTTTCCTTCTCATGGAAAAGTGCATCTCTACTTGCAAATACTTTGTGAGTAGAAGGATCAAACAGTTTGTATGCTTTAAATTCAGAACAATACCCTTTGAAAATACATTTAATGGATTTAGCATCCAATTTCTTCCTATTCTCCTTTGGAATATGTGCAAAATCCTTACACCCAAATACTTTCAAATTATGAACTGTAGGTTTGGAACCATACAAGGGTTCGAAAGGAGTAACAATATCAAGACACCTTGTTGGACTTCTATTCTTTAAATTAACTGCAGTATTTATGGCTTCAGCCCAAAATGCATTTGAGATATTCTTACCTTTCATCATACTGCGTGCACACTCTACCAGAGTTCTGTTTTTCCTTTCAGCGACTATGTTCTGCTGTGGAGTGTGAGGTACTGTAAACTATTGTACTATTCCATGATCTTTTCAATATTTGATGAAGTCCCCTAATTTATACTCTCCCCCTTGATTTGAACGGAGGATTTTGATGGATTTTCCTATCTGCTTTTCCACCATGGTTTTGAATTCCTTTAAGTACTCGAAAACATCACTTTTTCTTCTAAGGAAATAAATCCATGTGTATCTCGTGCAATCATCAATAAATAATAGAAAGTAAAATGCACCTCCTAAAGACCTAGTCTGCATAGGCCCACAAACATCAATATGCACAAGATCTAACACATCTCTCTTTTTCCTATCAGGATTAGAGGGGAATTCATCTCTGTGCATCTTTCCTAATGCACATCCATCACAGGCAACATTCTCATTCTTTAACATGGGAAATCCTTCAACCATATTCTTTTTATGTAATAACAATAAATCAGGATGATTGATGTGGCCATACCTTTGATGCCAAAGAATATTGGTTGGCATAGTTGCAGAAGTCAGTGCATGATGTGCTTTGCTGGTAACATCAAGTTTGTATAAGCCTCCTGCTCTGACTCTCGTTGCAACAGTTTTGAATTGGTCCAGCAGATCCTTCACTATGCAATAATTATTGAAGAATTCAACCTTCAAGTTTTGATCTGTGATGGTGGACATAGAGACCAATTTTTTCTTTATCCCTGGTACATACACACCATTCCGAATGTGATGAATAGTATCATTTGGAAATGTCACAGGAATGTCTCTGTATCCCTTGATCTAATGAGCGCGATCATCTCCAAGATATATGCTGACACCATTATGTGTTTCTTTAAAATCAACATACCAGTTCTTATTACAAGTCATATGTAATGATGCTCCAGAATCCACAAACCAGGCATCAATATCATCCGTTTCGACAGATAAAGAAACGTTAGACACAAACAACCTAAGATCACGTGAATCAAAATTAGGGGGTTCATCAATATCATCACTAGCAATAAACAATCTGAGATCACGATTTGCAGCTTTCTCTACATAATGACATGAATGTGTTCTAGGTTTATTCCTAGCCTCATCACTCTTGTTCTTATGACAGTCTTTAACAATATGTCCAGGTTGACAACAATAAAAACAACTCTTTGACTCATTCCTGTCAAATTGCATACCTTGATTCAACCTTGGAGATTGTCTTCTCTGCGATGAACTGCCTCTCTGCCATGAACTACCTCCTCTGCCTCTTTCTCCCGATCTTCGTCTCGTGGATCTCTTATTTGACCACAGTGCCAAATCTTTATTTTGAGGCTTCAGATTCTCGCGCTTCTCTTCCTCTTGCAGCAAAATACTTGTCAGTTCTTCAAAGGCAGGAGGTTTCTCCCTTGCTGCAAGACCTGTTATGAACATCTGATAATCTTCTAGTATACCATTTAAGGTAATAGTGACAAGATCAGTGTTGGAAACTCTTTCCCCTATATTTCCTAGCTTGTCTTTCACCTCTTTAATATGACCCAAAAATGAATTAATAGATTCATTTCCATCCATCTTAATGCTTAGCAATTTAGTTTTTAGGAACAAAATGTGATTTGTGTTGCCAGTTTCATACAATGCTTTAAGCGTTGTCCAAGTTTTAGCAGAAGTGTTAGCTTATCTAATATGTGGAATTATGTTATCTTTAATAGACATGTGCAATGATACCTTTGCCTTGTTTTCGCGCTTATCCCAGTCTTGGATCTATGCTGTTGTCACACCTACAGCCGCATCTGGTTTCACTTTAGTTCCCTTCGCAATGGTCCAGACACCATAGCCTTCTATGAGGGTCTGCATCTTGAATTTCCAGTTAATGAAATTCGAGCCATCTAACTTGTTGGCTTCATTGAGGTAGGTCTCCGCCAGAGGATTCTCCATCTCTGCAAGTGTCTGCTCGTTCGATCA
Organism: Picea engelmannii; assembly: GCA_009831015.1. Taxonomy (NCBI): domain Eukaryota; kingdom Viridiplantae; phylum Streptophyta; class Pinopsida; order Pinales; family Pinaceae; genus Picea; species Picea engelmannii. The sequence continues at coordinate 182,533 of ML787200.1, forward strand.
GACAATAGATCCTTGTATCACCAAACACACTTCAATCCTGAAGGTGGTGAATCACCAAGAATATCAAACTTTCGTCAAGTTTTGGTTCGTCGCTCTGCCTTCGGATCCACCGATCCGTCTCTATCTCGACTCTTAGTTTTCTTAAAATAAATATAAGAAATCCTTAAAAAAGAAACCTTAACATGACTCCATGCATCTTAACACCACTCCATGCATAAAAAAATATAAATTTCTTAAAAAAAGAAACTTTTTTTTTAATACACACTTATATCCACCTTAATAAACTTTAATATCCACTTTATAAAGTTTATTCCTCACAAAATATTCACTTAATAAAAATTTTATACTTCACATCCACTTTAAATCATAGGCCATCCTGTAATAACTCCTTCACGATTTATAAAGTGAAAAAAATTTAACTCACCAATTTAAATCGTGGCACCAATATAACCTCACGCTATGGATTTTTCTTGATATACTTGGTCATGATGTGGTTTAGCAGTACGCCTTTGCTTGTAAATTTTAGTTTAATTTAAATTTAAAAAAAAAAGTTCAATTTGAATTTGAATTTATAAAAAATCATGTGATGAATGATTGGATCTGCAGATTTGAGTGACTAAGTTTGTATAATTCGAGTGCCCCAGGGGTTTTTCAGCAAGCTGAATCCATTTATGCATTCAGAAAGGCAATTTAAACAACATAAAATAGAGATTTTGTCCAAATTTACATCGCCGAATTCCGATCAATTCCTGCCAGAAAACCCAAAAGGTAGAATGTTTAGCCAACGCCATTTTAAAAGCAATAGTCTAAAAGTTATACCTTTTGGGGGTTTTCTAGCCATTTTTAAAATGTTTAACCAACACCATTTTAAAATAGTGAAGTTTATTTAAAATTAAAAAAAAAAGAAGTTTGTGCCAAATTTTAAAAATAGTGAAGTTTATTTAAAATTTTAAAATAGATTTGTGTGTTTGAATTTTATTAATAGATTTTATTTTCGGATTAATTTGTGCAGGAGATACCATTAAGAGAATAAAATAATTCAAATATTTGCAAAGATGGAATAAACCGTGGATGACGTTTTTCATTACCATTTGCAATTTTACATTGTAATTTGTAATTTATTGTTTATATATATATATATATATATATATATATATATAACTAACGTTTTAATAATTATTTTAAAATAAAATACTTTATATGACTAATATAAATAATAATGTTTAAATGATTATTGGGTATGAGATTAAATTTTAATTGGAATAGTATGTTGGTTAGTGTATGAGATTAATGCTAGATGTTAATAGAAAGTACATGATTGCATTGGAGGTAGCTTCAATGGTGATCACAAGAGATATTGGCTTTTGTGTGGACATTGTTTATGCTGAAATTGTCCTTTGGCTCTAGACTAAGACCTAAAACTGCTTTTGATTGCCTAAGAGTTCATCTTTCTTAGACATAAGGAAACAAGTTAGCTACCCAAGACCCATAGGCATCTACCAAGAGTGAAAGTCTGCCCCCTTACAAACCATTAGTGGGTTATTTCAAGTGGTATGGTTTTCCTTGGATAACAATGATGAGTCAAATTGCATTCATGAATAGAAGGCAGTGATGGCAGTTCTCATTGTCACTTGACAAGTGAGTTATGATAGGTTTTTCCACCTTCGAAAAATAAAATAATGTTTGCATGAAAGTGTTTCAGGATTAATCCGTAAGTGCGGACACAAACCGATCTCCCTAGATCCACCTGGATCTAGAACAAAACATGACAGAATAATACACTTTCCCTAGATTTAGACTATTGAATGCACTAGGAGGCAATGATCATGAGCATACCTTATGAACGCTTCCTTGGGTCTCTGTTGTACCAACTTTGCTCCAATGCTCTTGCACCGTCAAGACCAAAACAATACAAACCAATCGAAGTGAAGACAATTCAATATATTCAATAGCTAAACTATACATATGATCAAGGAGTTATGTAATAAAGTGAAATTATCTTTATGGGAAAGGGACATATTACTGTATTCAATTGATAGAAAGTGAAACTTACAACCTGAACCTTGATGTTGTAGATCTCCTTTCGATGGCTCCTAGCTCTGACACACACACTTGCTCATGCATGAAGAAAATCAACCACTTTTGATGACCTTGCTAGTGTCTCTGGCTGCTGTAGCATCAATCCTTCATACAATCTTCCACTAATTCTCCTATCAATCTCTTGCTAGTTTGCTTCTAACCTTTTCCATGAGCATTCCCCTTAATTTATAAGAGAGAACAGATTAGTTACTTGGATAGGAAATGATCCCAAGATATCAGGAAATCCAGTACTTAGATGACCATTCGAGTGCCAACTCATCCTTCTAGAAGATTCCCTTCTAGAAGGTTCGAGAATTTATCTTTTTCCTTCATTTAGAAGATGTTCGCACCCTGATAGTTAGGTACAGTGCGAACCCCTCGCACTCCATCTTAATGTAGCCTGCGAGAATCACTCATTCTTGCAGGCAAATATATAGGTAGCCTGTGAACCTCCCTTAAAAGTATGATTTCTGGAAGCAGACAAATGTAACTTTTCTCATGAAAGTGTTCTTAGTGAAGAGCTTGATTTTCCATCATCATTACATCATCAAGATAACCAAAATTGTGGATAATAGAAAGTATGATCAAATATTTTATAGAAAAAGGTGAATTCATACTAGCCACTACTAGATACAAAATTGGGTAAGGTTCATTATATAAAAATCACAAGAGCACTATAGAAATCAAAACTACACTTGAATATACAATAACATTTATAGTAGTCTACTTGGTTCAAAGCCATAAATAACCATAAACCTCTTGACAAAGCTAACAAAAAGCACAAATATTTAACAATCATAACTTAGGCAATCTACGAGATGAGGTGTCCACTTTAGGGGGGAAGTCAACATTGCCTTTAGGGGTGGCTCCCCAACCATCATTGGTAGTCTATGGATCTAGGATGGAAGGCCCCTAGCCTTAACTATCATGTGCAAGCTCCTCTAGAGGCTTCTCTATGTAAAAAATGACTRGACATGGGAAGTTATCGTTTTGATGTTATGGCATAGGAGGTTTTTTGTGGTAAAATACTCTCCTTGCATGGATACCCTATCAAACACTATGTTGTGGCCTTCCTTCAAACCTATGGATTCCCTGTAACAATCCGAATGAGAKTCAATCAACGACTCCTTTCTCATACTGTAGGGAGAACCCCCAAATACTCCAAATGTTCATGCAACTACACCACATTCAACTCCACCTTTTGAACCTACATGCCACAAATTAGAGCATTGTCATAACAAAAAATAATATTAATAAATTGTGTGTTATTAAACACACCGTCATTTTGTTTCTTACAAATGAGGCACTTAAGTTCTTATTCATTTCCATGTTGCATGGAACTCACATAGGAAATATTATCTCTTAAGAGAGTAACTTTCTAGGATATGGACGCGGGGAGTAGTTGGTTGTAATGTACCTAGGGAGGCTAATATGAGGTACCTAGGGTTGTATCTAAGGGACAATGCGTGTAATGTGGCCGTAATTATGGAATAGGCCCACTTGATAATGAGTGTAATGTGGCCATAATGTTTTACTATATTTATATTATTAGATCATATAGGAATTATATGGATATCATCCCACATAAGATGGTTGGAGACAATTAGGAAGGGCACAAGAAGGATGGGGGAAAAAAAGAATGGGGGAAAAGAAGGAAGGTGGTGGTGGTGGGGATAAGAAGGATGGTGGTGGGGAGAAGAAGAATGGTGGAGAAAAAAAACATTGAAGAGCCCATGATGATAAGAAGGGTGGTGATGAATCAAAAGGTTATGGTGAAGACATGAAGAGTGAACAAAAGAAAAATGAAGTCCATATTCCTAGATATATCAAGTCCATTGAAATCAAATAAGTTGATAGGGAAGAATTCTTTAACATGAATCTAGGATAGGTGATATATGACAACACTAAGTACTTATTAGTAGCTTGAATTGTGGTTTTCCCTCTTTAACTTGTATTAGCATGAAATTTGAAGATAAGAGTTGAGTTTCAGGGAGGATGTATGATTGCCTAAATAAATACATATATGTTTGTAAACTTTTGTTTAATATTGTTCTCTTCATAGTTTTCTTGTGATTTTTTACATCAAGTTATGTCATTCCCTTCACAATGACCTTATGATTCCTCACATTAGGTTTTGTAGACTACACTTTTGTCAATGACCTGTTGGAGCGCCCTGGAAGAATGATGTCGAAATTGTGTGCATATATGACAACATTTTCACATGTGTTATTATTATTATTATTGAATATGACATTGTAATGCTATTATGATGCTAATTCAATGCTATATATGTATATATAATATGATTCTTTGATGTAATCATGGTGCCAACAATGTGAGACAAATTTTAGTGATGTAGGAACAACACAAAAATGATGAACTTTTGATGCTAATTGATGTTGGAAAGATAAAAGACAAAAACACAATTTTTCTTAATGTTTTCTATGTCATGTATTTGACACAACTATGACACAATTCGATGCAAATTTAACACAAAATAACATTGTGAAATTCTGGTAGCACCAACAAAAAGATAATTGTTGTAACGATGCAAAACAATGATGCTACAAACCCATATTATAGTATTATCTAAATCAAATGCTAAGAAATCTAATTCAAAATGTCATTAAACTAAAATCAATAGAAAATAATCATAATGTACCTCTAGATGCAGTGATTCAAATACACATTAACATAGAATTATAATGCCAATGTAGAGTGAGAGTATTTGTGGGATTTGAATCAAGGAATGTTATAAATTTGATGCAAAATGAGGATCCGTTAGACTCCACATGCATACATATCACACCAATAATTGGTTATCCCATAATATCATTCATGCATGTATGAATGTGTGCCAACTGGTTATTAGTTAGAGAACATGGAACAATGTTCATGCATGCCATGGCTCTTATACATCTAGGAAAACCTCTATCTACCATGCACATTATATATTTGGAAGCTTGAAGTGATAAGGATTCTGTGTGGAACCTTAAAAACCTCATTGTTCCCACATACTCTACCTATCACTTCAAGTTTTTAGGAAAAATGTTTGTATGGTGGATAGACATCATCATATGTACATGAAGGCATACATGTGGACTTCTCCCAATTCTTCGTCATCAGTTATTTTTTTCTTTTTCTTGTGTTTGATTTTTAATATGCTTTTGATAATTGGAATGATTCCCTAGCTCTCCAAGAGTTAATTTTCCAAAGTTCTTTTCTTTATTTAACTTGTTGGAGATTGTACAAATAGAAATGTGATAATTACACATTAATTCAAGGAATTCAAATAAATATAATAACTCTTACTTTCCTACTAATCATGGTTAATATATATTTTACTTTTTTATATTAACTAAATCCGTAGACTTTAGTAGTCAAAATGGTGCACATAGAGACTCTCATACACCAAATTATTTAGTATACATAAACTTTATTGCAAGTTATAAAACAAATATTCAAAACTAAATCAAATCAAATCTGTTATAATCTTGATAACTTTTCTTTCATTACCAAATTAAGTAACTTAAAATGTCAGCAAATAACTCAACTACAATCCTCATTGTTGTTAACACTTTTTAATAAAAAAAATAAGAATAAAATGTTGCATGAATATGGCCTCTACTTAAAGAGAATAAAATCCTACCTAAACAACAAAATAAACTTTATATAAATTTTATACACGTAAACTTAAATGAAAACCCAATACCACTTTACTTCATCAATATTTTATTAATTTATAAATAATGAGCAAGGCAATTATCTACACCAAATACATCTATAATTGTTGAAACACTTTATGTGTTTTTTATATTATCTTTACCAATTGATATTGCCTATGTTATGCAATATTGAATGTTGCAAGAGGCTAGGTATGCATCATTGAATTTGAAGCAATCCAAATCCAATGGTGCATACTCAAATTATAATAACAGTTCTATCCTTCAGCCCAATGGTCTGCAAATCTGCATTAGAAACTGAATTTAATAGATTGATTGCATTTTGAGCCCAATCTAATGGTCTTTTCAACAATGTTTCATTTACAACTGCACATTTATTACGAGCTGTAATTGTTGCAGTATTATTGTCATCAACAAATTCAGATACTGCCTAAACTTAGTGATATCTGCTGCTAAATAATCCCAGAGAACATGTTTGGCTACTTACAATGGACCTTTTCCTTTTATCTTGACATTAAATTGGCAATTGTTTCGTCCAAAAAATCGTTCTCTTTTTGGACTTGCTCACTCTTTTCACTCCTTTGAGCAACTTCCTGCTTCAAATTTTGATTTTCTTCTTTTAACCCCTTTATTTCCCCATCTTTCAAGCTAATTTGTGACATGGATTTTACTATGTCACCGTCCTATGTAGCCACATTATTTTCATGACTAGGGCCTACAAAGTAAACTTTTACCATTAATTCTTCTTTTTCTTTGAGCGAAATCCCCTTTCTCCTTCTCCAGCTGCACCATTTTGGCTTTATAACCTAACACCTCTTGTTATAGTGATTCATTTTCTTGCTCAGTTGTTGTAAGCTCTGGAGTTTGTACATGCTATGATGCTGGAATTTTTAGCTTCTTCTTGAGAGTTTGAATAGTATTTTCTTTTTCATCCAAAAACTTCTTCATTCCTTGAGCATTTTTTGGATCTGCCCCATAAGCTAAGAAAATTGTTTCAAATCTTTTGATTTGAACCTGCCAAGATTTGTTAGTTTCCTTTTCTTGTTTCAATTGAATCTCAAGCTTAGACACCAACGATGTCAACTTAGATTGATTCAATGTCAGTTGCAACAAATATGCATAAATAATATCACTAGTTTGCTTATGAAATTGTATCTTGTATGATGCATTGATTTGGTCATATATGATCTTCACCTATGACACCTTGTATTCATCTGCGACTGCAATGTTCAAAGTATTATTCTCATGATCCCTAACAATAATTAGTGAAGTTGTCTCTTGAGATATTTTTCTGACTTCAAGGAATAATTTTTGAGCTTCTTTTAATGTAGTGTCTTCTTCTCTGTATACTACTTAATGAGATATTATTTTGATTTATATGGAGCTCCTTGAACATCTGCAAATACATACCTTTGACTGTGTAAACCAAATGATGTATCTTTACTTTTCAGTTCACCTTTCTCCCTTTCAACAAGAGCATAACCTACCTGATATTTTTCCTATGCTTCTTCCTCTAAATCAATAATATCCTTTACTTGAGTAATCTTCATCCTTTTGCTGAAAGATTGTTCCCCATCTACCTCCATTTCTATTGTCTCTAAAAACCCTCTTTTGTTCAATAATTCAGCTTTAATAGGGGTTTGGATAGTAATTGTGTTAGAATTGACCCGCCTTGCATCCTCTTGCATCTCAATCGACTTTTCACCTTCCTTAAAACTCTCCAAATTGGATATTTTATCTAGCCATTCTATTGTTTGGTGATCATATGGAGCATTTTTATTTTTTTGTCTTCTATTAGATATAATCTGATGAGGATCATACCTTATATTTTCTGCTTCTGGGAAACTTAGGACTTTCAAAATCTCTTCTATTGTTGGAAGGAAAGACTTTTTTTTACAACAAAAGGACCTATATTAAATGGAAGCTTGATATTTTTTTCCCTATGCAGCTTAATGAAATGTTCTGATTCTATTACCAACCTTTGTCTAATAAATTCTAATGCAAAAATTCTGGGGGTAAGAAAAGAAGGTAGAATATAGGGTGCTTCATGAAATCCATAAATTCTAACAACTGTAAAACTAATGTCTAGGAACCAATCTCCAAACCCGTTCTGCTGGTCAAATTGCAATTTGTTCTTCATCTCCTCTAAGACTCTGGGAAAAACTATATTATGGATTAACTTGTAGATTTTTTACATGATTTTGTTTATGAAAGTAAACATGGTGATTTTCTTTGTTTATGCTGACACAAATGAGAAATTTGGGACCATCTGTTTAGTTCTTCATGATTTGAAACTAGCAACATTCTCAACAAATAGGTTTGATACATGAAATGTCTCAAAGAGTGGAAATTCACTAGCTCGGAATGGATTTTCTCATCTAGTAATTTATCAAAATTAAGGCATACTGACTGACTTGACTCAGACTTGAAGACTCTCAAAAGAAACCCTATCATGACTTCAAAAGCATGTCGATCATTATCTAACCCTAATATTTGACTCATAAGTGAAAAAGACACCTGCACTTCTTTTGTGAAGATATTTATATTATAAGGCAATGACAAACTTGCAATGGACTAATATGGCTTGACAAAATGACATAAAAACTAGTGTTTTACTTCCAATTCACATTCCCTGTAAACCCTAATCATTTATGTCTCATTAAATGTCTCAAAACCTTGTGTAACCCTAACAAATATCTAATTGAAAATGTATCGACCCTGCATAAACGTTCAGACCCATTTGTATCCATAATGACCCTTTCAGAATGTGAATAATGGGTGGCACGCCAATTAATGAATTCCAAGAATCGATATGACTGTTCGAGACAATAGGGAAAAAATGACAATTTAACAACATCTATAAAAGGTGCATTTTGGACTCATAATGCACTTAACCTACTTCTAGACTCAATAATAGTGTTTATAGACATCACATGGTTGAACACATTAGAATCCCTATCATTAATTAAATCTTCTTTATTTTCCAGGTTCTGATAAGGTGCATTTGAAATTTTAGTTTGTTCCATGGCATCGGGAGCACTTTATAAATACACATAGTATTCGAATTTGCAGTGGAGGATGGGTTGCAGAGACAACAAAAAAATATTTTGGTAGTTCTCACGTTGGCACTTCGGAAAATAATAAACATATAAACTTTTTTTTTGTTTAAATAAAGTGTGATTTTGGAAGTTGTCAGGGGTGGTCTTCATCTACACCGCCTTGACCTCCACAACGAACCTTGTATCGACACCTGTACCCCAATGACTATACCACATTTTTCATTGTGGAACTCGCTTTAGTAATTAACGCCCAATCACTTTCAACCTCCACAGTTAATATCGATCGTTCATCTCAGACTCGTGATCTGAGTGGCCCCACCACATTTCTCTAATGCTTTGCCACTTTTATCACCTCCACCAATGTTTTTATCGTTCTTCTAGTTTAAAACATTGCTAAATATATCATATAACATGTATAATATATTATATATATGTCATAATATATATATGTAACATCAATATATATATATATATATGGTTGAAATTAGTTGGATAACCTGAGATCTGAGGTTAGGGGAAAACCTAGCCATAAACTCACGCAACTCTGAGTTCTATTTTTTTCGATGACTTCAGGAGCAACTGTTGTGGGTTCTTCTCTTGCATTGCGTTCCTTCGAATGTGGTTCGGGTGATTCTTTTCCCATTTTTCAGTGAAGAGTGTGGGTTGCTGATCGTTGGTGCGATTTCTAGTGGTTGCGGTGTCCGCGTCTCATCTGGATCTCTCAGATCGTTTATTTTCTTCTTGGATTGAGCTTACTTTGGGCGGTGGGTGGGCCTCAATGCTCGTAAACTTCCCTATGTCTATGCACTCCCTTTTGTTCCCACGATTTTTGCACGAGGGCTCAATGGCTACCTCAGTCTTTCATTTTGGGTCTCTAACGCTATCACTGTGGGGGATTCCTCTTTCTCTTGCAGGTTTTTATGATGTATCTGTTGGTTTTCTCTCTAAAGTATCAAGGTTGGTGTCAGGATTTGATGCACACCCTTGGCTTCATGTCTCTGGTTTCCAAGTTTGAATGTCGATTTCAGATTTTTTGTAGCCAAGGTTCGGGGTTTTTGTACCTTCTCATATTCTCGATAGGTTTGTATGTCGCTTAGACCTAGTCCATCTTGATTTTTTATTATCTTTGGATATTTTCTTAGTTTCCTGCTCTCGACAAGGGTTTTTTGGGGGTTCGCCTTCTGCAACTTTCATTTATTTTCTCTGGTTTTGTTAGTACGTTCATGGTTTGATGTATACTTAGTTCAAGGTCCTATCCTCTGGGGTGTTGGTGCTTTGTATTCATCCTTTTGGTGGTGGGGACTGAGCTTTGAGGTCCTTAGTTTGAGCATGCAGTGTTGGTTGGTTGTAGGTCAACACTTTGAGGTCCTTTTTTAGGTGTGCAACTTTTTGACCACTAATTTTTGGTTGTCTAGTGGGATTCTTCATGCTTCTATTCCCTGGTGATCTTGTAATGGGATTATTATACTGCTCTGACCTGGTCTATATGGACATCAAAGTTTCTTTGGAATAAAGTTGGTGGATTTTTTCTCTATTGTTGGAGGCTTTGTTTATCTAATTTTTTCTTTGGCTGATCCCTGGGTATTAGAGACCTATGTTGTACTTTTTTGTGTGGCTCTTTAGCCATGGTTTTATCCCTATTAGGTTTTTCATTCTTTCCAAGGATCATTCGTGCATAACACACCTACAGAATGTAATTTGGTTATCCACAGATGAATAAAATTACGCGTTTTTTCTGAGAAAACACACACACACACACATAATATATTGTATAACATATAATATATAATATACAATATTATAAGTTATATAACATGTATAATATATTATATATGTATGTTATAATATATATGTAACATATATAAGATATGTTATATATACCATATATTATATAATATATAACATGTATAATATATATATGTAACATATAATATATGTTACATATATAACATATTTTAAAATATATTTATATATGTAACACAATACTATTATATTTAAAATATGTTATATATGTAATGGAATCCTATTATAATATATATTTAAACAATTGTACCTATAATAATTTAGAAAAAGATATTTATAGTTTGAAAAACAAAGGTAATATCCTCTTGCTAGGAGACTTTAATGTTAGGACTGCAACTAAACAAGCTACTCTTTTAAGTAATGAATCCAACCATAATCCTTTATAGCTAGATGAGGACCCTGTTTTATCTAATATCTACAAAAGAAGCTCTGAAGGCCTAATTGAGAATTTGTTTGGTACTGAGTTGGTCAAGCTCTACTTCTCTCAAGACCTAATAATTTGCAATGTAGTAATGAAGTGGCCAAACTCCAACTAGATGACTTGTATTCATGGGCTAGGTAGTAGTGTTGTAGATTATGTGATATCTGATATCCCTGTTTCCAACCAAATAACAACTTTTGACCTTTTAAATTACCATGAGCCTGACTCTGATCATAAACCTTTAGCCCTAACTCGAAACTTTTACATGCATAGGAGCGTCATTGAAGATAATTATGATAATCAAAGGAATTTGTTCTTTGACAAAAGTATAGCTGGCATTTTCTTAAAGGATTTAAATAGTTGATTAAATCTCCTAACTTATAAGGACAACATTGAAGAATTCTATCATAATTTTACAACTACCCTTTCCACTTCTATTAACAAGTTCTCTTTAGAGATGTCGTATAAAAAAAATAATAGAATGACCAACCCTCGGTATGATAAAGAATGTAAAATTGCTAGGAAAGCCATTAGGATGCTTCTAATGAGTCCTTAAAACTCGATAAGATCAATACATACAAAGCCCTAATTAAAAGGAAAAAAAAGATAATATATCAATAAAAGGAAAGAAAAATTTTCACAACTATATAAGATGGATCCTAAGAAGTTCTGGAGACAAATTCTAAAACACAATACTAAAGAAAATAATAGGATTCCCTTAAGGGATTGGAATTCCTACCTTAAAAGTCTTTACGAGTTCCCCAATTCCATGGACACCATTCCTATTGTCCCTACAAAGGAAAAGATTTTTCTTTAGATGACATAGAATTTGGGGTTAAGTGGCTTGCAAAGGGGAAAGCTAAGGACATTGAAGGCTACCAAGCTGAAATTTTTAAAATCGGAGGGCCAATCCTTATCCCTAACATACACAAGCTCTACATAGTCAAGCAAGGCTTCCATAAACCCTGGACGCAAAGCCTCATTGTTCCTATTTTTAAAAATGGGGAAAAAAAATGGGGATGGCATAAAGATGTCCAGTCTTGGCTGAACTATTGGGGAATCATGGAAGACACCATTTTGCAGAATAAAGATACTATTAAAAAAAACTTCAAATCAAAATTTAAGGAGAAAATGTGTGATAAAGAGTTAGAGGAAAAAAGAAAATTAAGGTATTATAAGGATGTAATCAACCCTAATCTAGAAGATCAAAATTATCTATCTGTTTTGCCAAGTGTAAAGAAAAAAATAAGCATTGCTAAGATAAGAACAAATTCTCACGAGCTCCATGGTGAAACTGGGCCTTGGTCAATTCCTAAAACACCATGAAATGAAAGAGTCACCTTTGTGACATTAAGAAGGTTGAAGATGAAAATCACTCTCTTAGATTGTCCGACGTATACCCATATTAGATCTCATTTTCAAAATATATGTTAAAATAATCATGAAGATGGGTAAAACTTTTTCTTGTTTTATGAGAGTTTTGTTTTTCACAGGTTCTTCAACTTTTGGTAAAAACAATATTTTTTTTATTTAGAATTTTATTTTACTGTAAAAACAAAACTTGTGAATTTTGTTAACTTTCTACTGACTATTTTTCAATTTTTTTTATTGAGATTTGATATGTCAATTTGACAATTGTTTGAAAATATGTTCCTTAAAAATGAAGGAAAAGATAATGAGTTATTTTTCCCCCCAACAATGTATCCATTGTTAAACTTTTGTTTTTGACAAATGGAATATACTGCAACAATCTAAAAAGACTTTGTTTTGTGATGACTATAGTTTTGAATCTAACAGATGAATATTATAATTTCTAGAATTTTTTGAAGTTGACCAATCTAAAAAAGTTACAGATTTTAAACACATGTTTTCCCCCACCATGTATCTATCTTAATTTTCACTTAAAAGTAAAATCTAAAAATATCCTTTTGAAGAGAACAATTGAAGGATTCTGAATATAAATTTTCCATAATTTTCCACTGTGTATTTTTAGAGATATGAATTTTTCATTTCACTGAATCATAATCTCACCTAAAAATATTATGCAGTGATTTTTTTATAAAATTAAATAAAATTAGATAAAAGCAATGAAAATGAAAACAAATTATATCCAATGAAAGTAGATTCAATTTTAAAAATGTTGGTTTCGATTCCGAAACTAAATTATGAGTATTTGTAGGAGTCTGCTACCTCCAAAGATCAAGTAAGCTGGAGAGAATTTGTAGTTTCCTACAAACAGTCCCATTTTTCAGATTTTCGGCTGAAATATTCTTTTCGCCAAACCTAGTTTTTAACTGAATCCATTAAAAATAAACCTTTCGACCGAAAATTATTTCAGTCGAAATATGCTTACCGCGGGAAACAAATTCATTCGAAAAATATTGTACACGAATTTCGAGGGCATCGTTAGGGCATTGTTCAATTTGACGTACAAATTTTTGGTCGAAAAATGTTTCGACTGAAAACATTCCTAGCGACATTTTTTCGGCCGAAAAATGCCGCTAGAAATTTTGGAGACCCGATTCTCACAAAAGTGTTACCCATCTTTATCTAACATATATTATATTATAACATATTTGCAGAATCACAAGTAATCACTTACTCTCTTAAGGTACGATAGACCAATTTGGTTTTAGTGGACGTTAATAATCATCATCATCATCATCATTATATAATTTATATAATATAATACAATTTATATATAATAATAATTTATTTAATATAACATAAAACATATTATATATATATATATATATATATATATATATATATATATATATATATAACATAAATTATATTATATAAATTATAATATATATAAATTGGAATATTCTCGGATCACTTAGGTTGAGGCCATGTCTCTCCATAAAAACAATAATTATATATATAACTTAAGTAGAAAAACATATTCTACAAATACTTAGATTCATGCGGAAATAACAATAAAAATATACATACAACATATATAGGCAAAACCCATAAACATAACCACATGTATAAATACACAACATGTAAATTAATACACAATTGATACTTATCTTTTGTAGAAGACTACCAACTGCGTGTAATCTTTCCACTATCCTCTCAGCCTTAGACCACGCTGCTCAAAACTCTTAGCAGTGGGTCAGCCCCGAGCTAGGACTAAACTCCGCCTGGGTAAAGGGATTCCTAGCTAGGCTAAGACAATACAGACAACATGAAGGATTTTGTCCCAGGATCCAACTCACACTAACAACCTATAGTCTCCCATTCCCCACATGTCTGTACTATGCCTGGAAGTGTGCCCCTTCTCTTCTCAATAGTCCTTCGGTTGCTCCACTTCCCTTCCAGGGCTTCAACAATAGGCTAGATAGGAAGTCTCAGAGCACTGTAGCTGCAGTGGGGCTCCCTTAGTAAAATCACTTCCCCAAAAAACTCTCTCACCTGGAGAGAGTTTCTCGCGGGACTGACAACCCGCCTCTTCAATTCCACGGGCCTGACAACCTGTTTCTTCAGTTCAATGCTTAATTGAACCAATTACAGGTAATGGTGAAGACAATAACAACGTTCAACTAAGGTGCAGGTGATGGCAACAACAACTTTCAGGGCATGTGACAGATGCTGGTCATAATGGAAAGGTACATCACTGGCTCAGGTAGGTACATGTGTGTTGTGCATCCCAGGAGGGATACGGTTTACTTCGGACAACAAGAAATGTGCGGGGTAGCTCAAGGAGTGTGTGCAAGTTTGAGAACTGCAAGAATGATGCAGAGTTCGACTCCTGGAGAGAATGGTTGAGTGCGTGAATGATTGAGTGCCTCAAATCGGATCATCTTTAGAGATGTTCGGTGACCATTATTATAATCAAACTCTACGAAGTGTAGGTAGTTTTCCCATTTTGATGGTTTATCCATCACATACATCCTTAACATATCCTTAATTACTTGATTCAGCCTCTCTATTTTTCCATTAGATTTTGGATGATAAGTTGTGCTAAAATTCAAATTTGTTCCAAATTCTTTAAATAATCCTTTCCATAAATTTTATATAAACTTTGGATCTTTTTCAGACACAATTGTCTTGGGTATACCATGAAATCGAACAATTTCCCTCATATAAATATCAACAACATTGGTTTCCTTGTGCGTGAGCTTTATTGGAATAAAATGGGTTTCTTTGGTAAGCTTGTCCACCACTACCATGATAGAATCATGTTGCTTGTTTGTTCTGGGAAGTTTGGAGATGAAATCAAAGGTTACCACTTCCCATTTCCACTCAGGAATGGGTAATGGTTGTAGCAACCTTGTTGGGTGTTTATGCTTAGCATTGACCTTTTGACACTCCAAACATTTGACATTATAATCATCGTATGCCTTCTTCATACCTGGCCAATAATATTGGCTCTTGACAGCTGCAATAGTTTTCTGATACCCTGGGTGCCCAACATAAGGTACATTATGCATTTCTTTCAATATTAGATTTTTCAATTCTTGGGAATTTGGTACATAAATTATGCCTCTATACATGATAATTTCATCTTCTCCCACTTGTAGTCTTCAATTTTCTGCTGCAAAATACCTTGTGTAATTTTGTTACCATTTCCATGTATTGAAAATATAATTTTGCAGCCTCTAACATTTTGTCTTTCAAATCAGATATGTACATGCTAATGGTTGTAGCATGCAAATCATGCACTCTTTTTCTGAGTGCATCAACCACCTTGTTCTCTTTCCCTTTGATATGATTTATATCAAAGTCATATTCATTGATAAATTCCAGCCACCTGCTATGCTTGACATTTAGAGTTGGTTTTTAAAATAAATATTTCAGACCATTATGGTATGTCCTTAGCTCGAACCTTTTTCCCATGAGGTAGTGCCTCCACTTCTTCAAGGCATGCACTGTGGCTACCAACTCCAAATCATGAGTGGCATAATTCCTTTCATGCTCCTTCAACTTCCTTGATTCATAACATACAACATACCCATTTTGACTAAGGAATCCACCAAGTCCTTCTTTGCATCCATCTGTGCATACCATGAAATCTTCATTTGGATAGGCAATCCTTAGAATTTGAGCACTGGCTAATAATTGCTTCAAGTGTTGGAAACTCTTTTCACACTCCAATGACCATTGAAAATTTACTCCCTTCTTTTGCAAGCAAGTGATCAGGTGTGCAATCTTTGAGAATCCTGCAAGGCCCATGAATGATCTAACTTATGTCACATTCTTAGGTATTGACCATCAGCTAATGGCCTCAATATTTTCAGGATCCACTGTTATCCCTTCCTCATATATGATATGCCCCAAATAATGAATTTGGTTCTTATAAAATGAGCACTTGCTCAATTTGGCATACAACTTATGCTCCCTTAATATCCCTTAATATTTGTAATACCATATTCAAGTGTTTCTCATTCTCTTCTTCCAACTTGGAATATATAAGAATGTCATCCAAAAATACAATGAAAAACTTATCTAAGTATTCTCTAAAAATGTCATTCATTAAACACATGAAGATAATTGGTGCATTTGATAACCCAAATGGCACCATTGGGAACTCATAATGGCCATACCTTGTTCTGAAATAAGTTTTGTTGATGTCTTCATCTTTAATTATTACTTGATGATAACCTAACCTAAGATCAATCTTGGGGAATATTTTTGCATTCTTCAACTAGTCAAAGAGGTCATCGATCATTGGAAAATGATACTTATTCTTTACAGTTACTTTCTTCAACTTCATGAAGTCAATACAAAGTCTCAATGTTCCATCCTTCTTCTTCACAAATAATATTGGAGCACCCCAAGGTGACACACTTGGGGATATATACCCCTTCTTCAGAATCTCTTCAAGTTGCATTTGCAACTCATTTTATTCTGGGGTACTCATCCTGTAAGGGGTCTTGGATACTGGAGTTGCTCCAAGCATCGAATTTATAGAGAAATCAATATCGCTTTTAGGGGGTAATCCTGGCATTTCTTTAAACACATCCTCAAACTTCTTTAGTACTGCATAATCTTCAATATTTGACATCTTATCCTTAGGTGTTTCTTCCATAAGGGCTGCAAATATTTGACAACATTTTCTATAACATTTCTTGAGTTGTAATGATGAAATTTCTCTGACAGCTACTACCCTGGGAATTCCCTGCACTGTCCTTAGGTTCCCTTCTTCATCCCAACAAGTAAATTATTTATTATAATAGTCTAGGATAACATGGTGTTGTTCCAACCAATCCATACCAATTAGACAACCATAGGAACCTAAAGAAAAGATGTTTAAATCTTCCCTGGTTCTCAATCCATTCATGCCCACTGAACATGACTTAACCATTTCGTTAACTTTTCTTTTGGCTGCAGTAGCCACCTGCACCAACCAATATTTTCCATGCTTGCTTCTTGGAAAAATAAATATTTCCACCATATTAGGATCTATATAACTATGACTAGATCCTGAATCAATTAAAATTTCAATGGTTTTCTTGTTGATCATACCTTCCACTTCAATCATGTGTGATTGAAACTCAACTTGCTTGTTGTCTAGGGCTACATAGATCCTGGGTACATTTTTGCCCATGTCCTCCATTGTTTAAGCTTGTTGTACATTGTGAACAACTCTCACTTTTTAACTTCTGTGAGGACAAGCTCTATAATTATGATCTCCCTTACAACCCCAACATTGAATAGGTGGTTGCCTTAACATTTGCCCCACTGTCTCAATTGTTCTAGGCTCTCTAGAAGTTGGTTGTCCTTGAGGACTATTTATGAAGAATGGTGGCTTATTCCCCTTCTTCCTTTGTTCCATCTTGTACTTCTTATTGTATTCCCAAGCTTTTTGGAAAGTTGCATTTCCTTTATGTTGATCATATAGGAATTTAGCTCACCTTATGGTATCATCCAAAGTTTTGGGATCATCATATTGTATCTTGTCACTTATGAATGATGGCAGCCCACTTAAATACCTATGAATCTTATTTGTCTCATCCTTAATGAAGGAGACATACTTTAACAATTCTAAAAACCTTCTTTCATATTCATCAATGGTCATACTCCCAAGCTTGATTTCAAAGAAATCCTTCATTTTCTTGTCATAATATCTCTTAGTCAAGTATTTATTTTGAAAATACTTCTTGAATTCCTTTCAAGTAACATTTTTCTCTTTAATGTGTTGCAACTGCACAAGTTGGTCCCACCACATGGATGGCTTTTCCTTGACCTGATAGATAGCAATTCTTCCTTTACTTCTCCTTGTCCATTTGAGTTTGTTCCTTAAATACCCATATGGACATCCATCCCTCTGATCTCATCTTCCTGGTCGTTGGATATGTTTGGGAGAAGACAGATCTTTCATAGCCATTGAATCTGGAGAAGGTGCACAATCGTTAAGCACCAAAGTCCTTCGAACTTCGCCCCTCCGATTGTTTTAATATTTTCGTTGAGAAAGAGGCAAAATCCCTAAAGCTCTAAAGTCTCGAAGTGAATCTACACCGTATATCATTTGAGAGAAGGTGGTTCGTTGGATGCCCCAAGTGGTTCGACAATTCGACACTCTGGGAGAATTTGGTTGTGGTTGCACGAAGTGAAGATTTCTCCAAAGTCCCGAAGTCCAGAGCTAATCCAGACCATTCGTGTTTAGGGACACATGGCCTTAGATTAGAAGGTGTTCGAAATTTCGACAGTTCGGGGGTTGGGTGGTGATCAACAATGGAAAATTCTGAAGCATCAGAGTCCCGAAACTCTGTAGAATCATAGTTTGAAAGTTCGACATTCGAGATATTTGTAATGTTATGTTGAGAAGTCTCTTGAAGCTTGAAGTCCCAAGATCTGGAGAGTGAAGGTTAGGGTTTCCTCCATATTGACGTTCGAATGATTTAAAGTGTTCTAGTGTTAAATCCTTCGAAGCCCAGTTTTAAAGTATCGGAGTGTCGGAGTTTTAAAGCTCCAAGGAGCACCTGTTCGAAAGTTCAGAGTTCGGGAAATTAGTAGTGTTATGTTTGGAAGTTCTCTGAAGCCCGGAGTTCTGAAGTCCCGAAGCCCTAAAGTCCCAAAGCTCCAGAGAATACTTGCTCGAGAGTTCGGAGATTCGACGTTCGATAGTTTTGAAGTCTGTTATAGAAGAAACCCATGAAGTTGGAGTCTCGAAGTCTCGGAGCACCGTAGTGACGTGGCATGCTGACATCACCTAGGGTGACGTAGACCCACTCTAAGCATGCCATGTGTCATCTTGTTTCATGCATTTCACAGAATTTTGTGCCAATTGGAACTTGAAACATGTCACTCGTAGAATGGGCCACGTGTCATCTCCATATTTTCACCACGTACCACCCCCCCTAGTTTGTAGTTATTGATGAGACTCCAGAAGTTTGGAGATTCGAAATTTGAGGATATGGGAGTATGTTGTTGCAGGAACCTCTGAAGTGTGAGGCTTCAAAGAGCTTCTCCAGGAGTTCTCCAGTTTGACATTCGGAGAAAATTTCGTAAGGTGAAGGTAAAACCTCTGAAGCCCAAAGCTCCGAAGAAGTCCTCTTCGAGGAATTCCCCACTTCGACATTCAAAGGGAATGATGTGAGGAGTAGGTGGAACTTCTGAAGCCCGAAATTATGAAGCTCCGAAGTCCCAGAGCTCCGTAAAACACTTTGGTCATAGCCCATGGTCACATGAGATAGAGAGTTGAAGAAAAAGGAGACTAGAACCCAGATTTTTTTATTTTAAAGAAAGAAAAGGGATTAAAGAAGAAGCCTGTAGGGTTCCGAATTGTACATACCTGCACCTAAACAAGTATAGAAGGCCTGTGTACTTATGAGGGGATTCAACACAAGTCCAAGAGCTAATTCGTCTCTGAAGAAGAAGAAGAATTGTACAGAGATTACCTCCCCGGAAGGACAATTTTCAAATATTCATAACTTCCTGCTCAAAACTTAAAATTGAGCATGGAAGCAAGAGTTGGAAAGGTCTCACTCACTCAAAAAATTGACCTGGGATTTTTTTTTTTAGGAAAGTCAGAAGAAAGGATTTTGATGTATTATGGAACCAGAACTGAGCTTAATTTCCTGAATTTGTTAAAGAAATCAACCTAACAATGTTATGTTGGCTACACAGTTTGTAGAATTAACATCAACTAGATCAGATTAGGATCAACACATAGTGCAGAAGTATGGAAGATAAACAAGGGGCTTATAGTCAGGAAGATGAGATCAGAGGGATGGATGTTTATATGGGTAATGAAGGAACAAACTCCAATGGACATGGAGAAGGAAAGGATGAAAACCTGAATATCATAGAGACCATTAAAAATTTACAAAAGGATGTCCAAAGTCAAAAAGATGATAATGAAAGGCTTATGATATCCAAGGAGAAATAGGAGAAATTCAACATGAAGTTAATGAAAAGCGTGGACATAATTGAAAATAAATTGGATAAGGAGAATGGCTCAAAAAAATCAAGAAGTCACAGGTCTCCTGGTGAGATCAATCTCCAAGGATTTCCACAAGGAAAGAACATAGTAGCTCAATTCCATCCCCTGTTAGGAAGCATAAGAAGAGGTGTGGAGTGGATGAACTGGAAGGAGAAATGAAAAAAATCAAACCTCCTACGTTTGAAGGTGAGTATAAGAAGGATGAAGATGTAGAGACATGGCTGCTAGGCATGAGAAAGTATTTTCAATTGCATAATTATTCTTCACATGTAGAAGGAAGAATTTCTATCTATTAGCTCAAGGGAAAGGAATCCATGTGGTGGGACCAACTTGTGCAGGTGCAAAAAATTAAAGGGAAAAATGTTACTTGGAAGGAATTCAAGAAGTATTTTCAAAAGAAATACTTGAATAAGAGATATTATGAAAAGAAAATGAAGGATTTCTTTGAACTCAAGCTTGGGAGTATGACCATTGATGAATATGAAAGAAGGTTTTTATAACTTTTAAAGTATGTCTCCTTCATCAAGGATGAGACAATTAAGATTCATTTGTATTTGAGTGGGCTGCCATTATTCATCAGTGAAAAGATACAATATGATGATCCCAAAACTTTGGAGGAGACCATAAGGAAAGCTAAATTCCTATATGATCAACATAAAGGAAAACCAACTTTCCAAAAATCTTGGGAAGACAAGAAGAAGTACAAGATGGAATAGAGGAAGAATGGGAATAAGCCACCATTATTTAGAAATAGTCCTCAAGGAAAATCAACTTCTAGAGAGCCAAGAACGATTGAGATAAGGGAGCAAAGGCCAAGATATCCACCTATTCAATGTTGGGGTTGTAAAGGAGATCATATGTATAGATATTTTCCTCACAGAGGTGAAAAAGTGAGAATGGTTCACAATGTACAACAAGCTGAAACAGTGGAGGATAG
This sequence comes from Picea engelmannii, assembly GCA_009831015.1. Lineage (NCBI taxonomy): Eukaryota > Viridiplantae > Streptophyta > Pinopsida > Pinales > Pinaceae > Picea > Picea engelmannii. The sequence goes on from ML787200.1 coordinate 203,912, forward strand.
GGGCATGAATGTACCCAGGATCTATGCATCCCTGGACAACAAGCAAGTTGATTTTCAGTCACACATGATTGAAGTGGAAGGTATGATCAACAACCAAACCATTGTTATTTTAATTCATTCAGGAGATAGTCATAGTTTATATATAGATCCTAAGATGGTGGAAAGATTGCATATTCCAAGAAGCAAGCATGGAAAATATTCGTTGGTGCAACTGACTACCGGAGCCAAAAGAAAAATTAATGAGATGGTTAAGTCATGTCCAATGGACATGAATGGACTGAACACCAAGGTATATTTGAACATCTTTCCTTTAGGTTACTATGACTGTATAATTGGTATGGATTGGTTGGAACAACACCATTCTATCCTAGACTTTTATAGTAAATAATTTACTTATTGGGATGAAAAAGGGAACCTAAGGACAATGTAGTGAATTCATAGAGCAGTAACTGTCAGAGAAATTTCAGCTTTGCCTCTAAAGAAAAGTTACAGGAAAGGGTGTCAAATATTTGCATCTCATATGGAAGAGACACCTAAATATAAGGTGTCAAATATTGAAGATTATGTATTCCTAAAGGAGTTTGAGGATGTATTTAAAGAAACACTAGGATTACCCCCTAAAAGAGATATTGATTTCTCTATAAATCTGATGCCTGGAGCAACTCCAGTATCCAAGATCCCTTACAGGATGAGTACACTAGAGTTAAAGGAGTTGCAAATGAAACTTAAAGAGAATATAAAGAAGGGGTATATATGCCCAAGTGTGTCACCTTGGGGTGCTCCAGTATTAGTTGTGAAGAAGAAGTATGGAACATTGGGACTTTGTATTGACTTCAGGCAATTGAACAAATTAACTGTAAAGAATAAGTATCATTTTCCAAGGATTGATGACCTCTTTGATCAGTTGAAGAATGAAAAAATATTTTCCAAGATTGATCTCAGGTCAGGTTATCATCATGTAATAATTAAAGAGGAAGACATCATCAAGAATGCTTTCAGAACAATGTATGGTCATTATGATTTCACAGTGGTGTCATTTGGGTTATCAAATGCACCATATGTCTTCATGTGTTTAATGAATGGTATTTTCAAAGAATATTTAGATAAGTTTGTCATTGCATTTTTGGATAACATTCTTATATATTTCAAGTCAGAAGAAGAGCATGAGAAACACTTGAAGATGGTATTACAAGTATTAAGGGAGCATCAATTGTATGCCAAATTGAGCAAGTGCTCATTTTATTGGAACCAAATTCATTATTCATGGCATATCATATCTGAGGAAGGGATAACAGTGGACCCTGAAAATATTGAGGCCATTAGAGGATGGTCAACACCTAAGAATGTGACAAAATTCAGATCCTTCATGGGCCTTGCAGGCTACTACAGAAGATTTATTGCAGGATTCTCAAAGATTTCACACCCCGATCACTTCCTTGCAAAAGAAGGGAGTGAATTTTCAGTGGACATTGGAGTGTGAAAAGAGTTTCCAACACTTGAAGCAATTATTAACCAGTGCTCCAATTCTAAGGATAGTTGATCCAAATGAATATTTCATGGTATGCATAGATGCATGTAAAGAAGGACTTGGTGGAGTCCTTAGTCAATGTTGTATGTTATGAATCAAGGAAGTTGAAGGATCATGAAAGATATTATTCCACTCATGATTTGGAGTTGGCAGCCATAGTGCATGCCTTGAAGAAGTGGAGGTACTACCTCATGGGGAAAAGGTTTGAGCCGAGGACATACCATAATGGTCTGACATATTTATTCGAACGACCAACTCCAAATGCCAGGAAGAGCAGGTGGTTGGAATTTCTCAATGATAATGACTTTGATATAAATCACATCAAAGGGAAAGAGAACAAGGTGGTTGACTCAATCAACAGAAGAGTGCATGCGTTTCATGCTACAACTATTACCCATTCCTGAGTGGAAATGGGAAGTGGTAACAATGGATTTCATCACCAAACTTCCCATAACAAGCAAGCAACATGATTCTATCATGGTAGTGGTGGAAAAGCTTACCAAAGCTACCCATTTCATTCCAGTGAAGCTCACTCACAAGGAAAATAACGTTGTTGATATTTATATGAGGGAAATTGCTCGATTACATGGAATACACAAGACAATTGTGTCTGACATGGATCCAAATTTTAGATCAAATTTATGGAGATGATTATTTAAAGTATTGGGAACAAATTTGAATTGCAGCACAGCTTATCATCCAGAATAGGATGGACAAACAGAGAGGGTGAATTAAGTGATTGTAGATATGTTGAGGATGTATGTGATGGATAAACCATCAAAATGAGAAGACTACCTACACTTGGTAGAGTTTGCTTATAACAATGGCTACCAAGAATCTCTAAAGATGAGCCCATTTGAGGCACTTTATGGAAGAAGGTGCAACACACCTATAATCTAGGACAACCCAACAGATAGAGTAGTTGTTGGGCCAGAATCACTAAAGGAAATGGAAGGGAATATGTTGAAAATATATAAGAATTTAAAGGCTGCTCAAGACAAGAAAAAAATCTATGCTGATAAGGGAAGAATTCACAGGGAATTTAAAGTGGGTGATCATGTATTATTGAAAGTAAAGGCCAACATAAGTTCCCTGAAGTTGGGAAATTGTTCAAAGTTGGCAGCTCGTTATTGTGGGTCGTTTGAAATCCTAGAGAGGATTGGGCCTGTAGAATATATGCTTACATTACCTGCATCAATGTCTATTGATAATGTATTCCATGTATCATTGCTCAAAATGTGTGTACCTAATGCTAGTCATGTTATTGATTGGAATGTGATCCAAGTGGAACAAGAATTCACTTTTTAAGTGCATCTAGTGTGCATACTGGACTAGAAGATCAAGTAGCTCTGGAATCAAGCCATAGAGCTTGTAAAGGTCCAAAGGACTTGGTATGGTCTTGAGGATGCGACTTGGGAGCACGAGGATGCTATGCGGGAAGAATACCCACATCTTTTTGAATATTTTTGAAAATTTTGGTGATAAATGTATATATGTATTGCACTGAGGAAAGTGCATAAATAAGGGGAGGGGAATGTAATACCCCAAGACCGAGCCTCTATTGAAATTGAAAAATATGTTTTATAGGTTAGTGAGCCAGTTTATTATAAGTCAGAAGGATTATGTGTTGATTAGGTCAGAGAGCCTATTTTTGTATATATAAACCCTCATATCATTAATATAATACATCGTTTCATGTAGACCAACCACGATAAAAGAGTATGGGGGACTAAACTTCACTAGGAAGGGAAAGGGAGGGGATAAGAGCCTAGGAAAGGGGGCTAAGCTAGAGGGCTTATTGCCAAAGGAATATTATAATATTATTCCTAAAGACTATGTGTTGGCCCTTGGTTATGGAAGCAAGCAAAGATCAAGGAAGAAAAGGCAAAATGAGAACTTCACAGAAGACACAGTGACTGTTACTGGGTCGAAGTGAGAAAAAGAGAAGAAAAGATGAAGCGAAGTATGAGAAAACAAGTTGTTGGACGAGGAGATCGAGGATGATAGGTCAGCAAGGAAGAAGGACCGTGGACAACTCAACAAGCGGAAAAAGCCACTGTTAGATGCTTTGGAGCACCACCCGAGAAGGAAGGAAAGACAGGTTGACGAAGCTCTGAAAACGTGGGTCACATGACCTAGGGTTTTGGTATCTAGGGTATTGACACTTAGGCTTCAGCCTAAGGATGTCGGTGAGCTATTGTAAAGTATAAATAAAGGTCAAGAGGACCTGGGTTGGGTTGGTAAGATAATTGTTGGGATTGTGATTGTTATTTTTATTGAGTAAGAAGTATTGTGAGAGAGGGAAGTGCTAAGAGTGAGAGCCTTCTGGTATTGTAAGATCTTTAGCTGGGTGCTAAGGTCAAGTCCTGCAACTGGGTGCGCAGGACGGGAAGAGATCGAGAGAAGAAGAGAGAAGATCTGTTGGCTAAGAGCGCATATCAGAACTGTATGTTTCATATTAATATATTATAAAACATAGTTTTGTGGACGTAGCCCTAGAGAGAGGGTGAACCACATATATCTTGTTTTGAGTATGGTTGTTGCTCTATTATTTGTCATTGATATACTGTTATTGCATTGCTATGTTAGATCAGATCTATAGTTGTGCGAAGTAGATCTAAGTTGATAAGTAATATATGCATGTTGTATTGTTCTAGTATTAGATCCACTTGACATTTCCCTTGGTTGTAGACATCTCTATCCTGCAGCCCCTCCATAGTTGCTTCAGGTGAGACTGCATCTGCTTCGTAGGTGTAGCTGAAAGGGCCAGTAGTTAGGGTTTGTTGGTGCACTCTTGGAGCTGAACCGCAGGTTTTCCCCTATGCCAACAAATGGTTCTGTTGACGGGAAAGGAATCTTCTTGAGGGAATGTCAAGGTGGTTTCCATCAAAGACATAGATTCAAAAGTGGATATAGGATCAGGAAAAGGACTTCGCTGAAACCCATACCAAGAACCCTAATATTAGTATAGAGGATTGGTTGGAGAGACATATTTTTACTGATATACATGAGATATTATTTGGAGGAATCCATCAGGAGCTATATGAGTGGTTAGCCAGGTTGACAGATACCCCGTTTGAGGTCAGATATAGACCTCCTATAGTTTGGACGTTGGCGTTGATCAAGAAGGTCAAGAGAGTTGACAACGGTGTGTCAAGAGTAGTAGATCATTGGTTTGATAGAACCATTGGAGGGTGCATCACCAAGTTTGTTCTTGATAGAGTAGAGTCATATAGCCAAGCTGATAGATATTTCTTCAAGGGACCCAGAGGAAACTTTTTACATTTTATGAAGTTGAGAATTAAGATGCTATTGCATGAAAAGAACATCTTGAAGATATAGTTGATCAATCAGACTTAAAAAGGATAATGTTAAGGAATTCAGATAGCGACAGTGACACAAAGGCTGGACATACGCGCAGTGGGAGAGTGTTCAGAGAAGTTTATCTTGCAAACTTGTTCAAGAAAAACTACAGAGACGAGGGTTTCTACAGTGGAGAAGAGGCAGATCTGACGAACGAAGAGCATTCAGAACCCACTAGGGAAGAGGAAGAGGAAACTGAATAACTTCGTCGAGAAAAGATAGAAACCTTAGGAACTACGTAGACTATTGAAGTAGGTACTATTAATATTCATGTTGTTTCAGTAGCATTAAGAAATCAGAGTAATCAGAGTTACTAGACCGTTAAGAGTACTATTACTAGTAGTCCACCACATACTCAGACAGGAAACCTAGGAAGATCTATGGCAGATGAGATGAGACTCCCTATCTTTAGGGGAGATGGATCTAAAGATCCTGATCAACACTGGTTTCTATATGAAGCCTTATGGAATATTAAAAATGTCACCGACGAAGCTGTTAAAAGAACCTAGTTTAGTACTACCCTTCGAGATCACTCACTAAGATGGTACATGAAGCTTGTTTAAGGACTTTCACAACCTAAGCCGCTAAATGAGATCAAGAATGTGTTGATTGTAGAGTTCAAGAAATCCAAGTCAGAATCACAATGTATTACAGAGCTGAAAGAGATCAAGAAGAAGATAATCGAATTTGTTTGGGAATTCGACCAGAGATTTAAGACCTTAACAGGCCGATTGAATTTTTAGATCCCAGATGAGAAGAACAAAGAGTGGTTCATTGTAGCCTTGTTACCACACATCAGAGTTCCTCTGATGCAACATAATATTTCTTCATAGGCCGAGGCACTGAATATCGCCATGAAGTTAGAATCAGCCCCTATGGGAGAATCCATCTCAGGTATGAGTCAGATCTTGAGTCAGCTAACTAGTTTGTCTCTACAGGTCGAAGATATGAAGAAAGACAAGGGAAAAGATAAAAGAGAAGACATCTGGTGTGTCAGACGCAATTCAGAAGGCCATGACAAGGATAAATTCCCCCTATTTCATGAATACTTGGCCTCGGGAGCTCTGGACCCTTTGAAGAAAGTCACCTTACCTTGGTGCGAAGTATGTCGCAATAGACATTCCCTTGGTGAGTCCTATTACATGCACAAATATGTTCAGACACCCATGAATTTATATTGCATGTTCTGTAAGTCTGTGGGACACAATGATAGGGATTTTAGGGCTTACGATCTCATGCATGAAAGGTCAAGATATATATATATATCCAAGGCAAAGTACAACAAGAGGGAAACACTATGTAGTATAACTCCCCTGGGAGAGGAAAGTTCAACCCTTGCGGTGGATTCAGAGGAGGAGGAGGAGGAGGTATCGGTCGAGGATGAGGACAGATAATATGATACAACTGTACACATCCATGACACATCATAAGGGATTGTCAAAACCCTTGCACCACTTGAAGCTACTGCAGCTCGTTTGAACATGTTATAGAAGATTGTCCTGTGTTGCTGGCTAAGCTTCAGGAAAGACGAGGACCTCAACAGAACCCGCAAGTGAAACTGATATATGTCGAACCTCGCGGATAATACCCTTGAGTCGTTGTTATAACTAGAGGAGGCACTGCTATAGGAGAAGAAAGACTGACCCAAGGGAGAATTGCAGAGGACTCAGGAATCAGGAAAGTTGTAGAGAAGACCCAAATTTTTGATGCAAAGAAAAAAAGACAAATATTCGATGTGGCAAGAAAAGAGTTCAAAGAAGATCAAGCTTCTTCATCAAATACATGACCAAAAGTAAGAGAATATGGACTACCTCAGGCATTTGATCAGTCTTCTTTGCCAAGAGAAGGAAAAGAGGTAAGCAAGCTCATGGAATTTTTATATACTTGCATTAAGTTGATTCATGATGAAAGTGATATACAAGAGTTATAGAATTTAATTAGACAGTATGAGCTAGGAAAGATAGACCCCTTACTGAATAGGGAAGTACACCAAATATTTAAGAAGGGAAGGACAAATAAGGAGTTACACTTAAATGCTCAAATAGGAGAGTATGATATAGACTATGTGGTCCTCGACTTAGGGTCGGAGGTCAATGTCATGACGAAGCAAACTTGGGCACTGATGGGAAAACCTAAGATGATCTATTACTCTATTAGGATCAGGATGGATAATTAGCAGGTTGTAAGCCCCTTTGGAAGACTGGAACATGTCCCTGTGGACATCGACAGAGTAAGAACATTTGTCGATTTTGAGGTAATTGAGATAGTTGATGACATCTGCCCTTACCCTGCGTTGTTAGGAATTGATTGGGCTTTCAATAATTCCACTGTGGTTGATTTAAAGAAAAGACGAATGACATTTGAAAGAGATGGCCCTAGGGTCATTGCGCCTTTATATAGAGATGAAGGTTAGTGATACACAGAACCCATAAGAGAAGAAGACCGTGCATATGATCTGGAAAACATATACAAACTAACAACTAGACAACATGATTACATTAATCCTATGACCGATGGAAACCTAAGCTGGCGAAGTGACAATGCATGTTCATCAGACTCAGAAGAAGCACTGGAGAACTGCCATAATAAAATGTATGAGGTATCTACAATAATATGTGCTAGATTAACCAGAGAAGTTCGTTGGATCGACACAACAGTAGGCAACTTACCCACCTTTGATCGTCTGAATCCTTTAGAAACCTTCTTGCCGGACTTTGAAGAAAGTGTACCAATGCAACAAATATTGTTGGCAATGGATGAGGCCCTAAAAGCAACCCCAACAAGATGGTGGGGGACACACAAAAGCAATATTACAGACTGTATACACTATCGTACCTTGATGACAGTGTGGTTCTCAACATAAGTAGAAGGCTGTGAAGTTCGGTACATAGGTCGAAGCTGCCCAAAGGACCATGTACGAAGCTGCGAGGGAGCCTGGAGCAACGTTCCTCAAGAACAGTGGGTACACAAGTTCATTAACACACTGGACACGACACCTATCAACTGGTACCTCAAATAAAAGTTACAGGAAATGATGGAGTACAATCTGATCTCCCATGATCACTGAAGTCACACAGGTATTGGTCCAATGAAAAGGTAGAAACAACTCGGGAGAGTTGCGACTATAAACTGATTTCTTCAAGTCTTCTACACAATTTTCCAAAGGTGCAAGTCTACATCATGTGAATAAAGGATTTGAGGTCGAACACAATGAGACTTTGTTTGATTATTGTTCATTGAGGTATACCATTAACAAATGTGAGACAACCTACCGATGATGAAAGTAGGTATCAAGGCATCGAGTACATTCTTACAAGTGTGAATAAAGGAGTTGGGGTCAAACACTTGAAGAATCCATCGATCAGGAGAAATCGATGTATTCCCAATTGTCGATGGCGAGAGAACCTGCCACTAATGGTTGCAAGCCTCTAGGTTCTCATAAGACTCTAGGTCTCGTCTCCAGAATAGATGAGATGAAGTCGATGGAAGGAGACCCGCTAAAAGGATAGCATTAAGGAATCTCTCATCATTCAGCATGAGGTACAAAGCAGGAGCTTAATGATTTGGAGGAAATCAGATGAAGAACATGTTCACGAACCAATGACCTTGTGCATCTTTCGCGTGTGCCAGGTGCAAGCGATACACGAAAAAGACCCTCTGAATAGAATTCAATGAGGAAAACTGTTGACAAAGGAGAGGAAACCACCAATAAGGCTAATGGAATCCAAGACACTACATAAATCCCAATGTGTGAATAGATGTATTTCCATCGAACACAAGGGAAACCACCCAGTCAATGACCAATGATGAAATGTCGACTATTGGGTTCAAGGTTACCTACCAAGGAGGAAAGCAGGACCAGGGTGTGCAATAGGACTAGAGCTTCATGTGATTCTGATACAAACTAATCGTATGGTCGACATGCAAAGTCAAAAGTTATGAGGAATGGATGACACTAGTTGATATACATCCTTTGAACAAGAGCAAGAGACATGTGGAAGACTCTAGCAGCATAGACTCAATGATGAAACCATGAGATGCAGGAAGCATCAATCAAACTATCCATAGGGACTAGAAGACTAACCAGTCGGGGGAGTAAACTCTCTGTAATGAGCTCAACTTCCTAAAGTCATGCTAAACCCAAAATTATGATGACAAGTGGACTCAACAAATTTGTGCTTTGTTCAAAGGTGACACGACTACTGCCAACATAAGATAATACTCCCTTCTCACCCATATTTTTTTTGTTTTTTCATAGTCAAATGAATGCTATGATACAGAGGAGGGAACGAGTGTTGAAAGTAAGAAAAACTAGTTCTAGCAGTGGAACATACCTATGCTCCATGGAAGGAGGTGCATGTGGGAGATGGACACTCAGGGGAATGTTCCCTCCTGGGTATAGGGTGTCAAGCTGCGAAGGATATAAACAAGGCTCTTCTTGGTTGAGGATGAAAAAATGTTGAGGCAAACGGTTTATAATGCAAAGAGAGAACCGACAATAGGCTCAATACTGCAAGCAAGGGCATGAGATGCAATCAAAACTTAACACCAAAAAATGTCCTTTTTCATAATCTTAGTCTACTTGGTTTGAAAAAGGGATAAACTTGTACCAAATAGACGTCCTTTCAAATCCAATTTACGAGTGTGAAAAAGACAAGTTCAATTGGAAATCAGTTCATTTTTTGAAAACGAATTGAAAAAGAGCTTAAATCAAACTCGCTTGGGATTCCTCTAGGTATAGGTCAACATGTTTATGAATGAGAAATGAGGTTCAACATAAATTCATGTATTAGCTATAAGAGACTTTCGATCCTACGGAAAAATCTATGCATGGGCATTGAATGAGGCAGAGGGTCTAACTAGGGTACCCATGTTTGGTAAGTCTCTACCATTTGATAACGACAGTTCTAGTAGCAGATAGAAAATTTTGTGTAGTTAAAAAATGGGTTTGTACCTAAGGAATATTAGTGACAATAATAGGATGATGCAAGTGTGTATGAAGGAATGGATAACTATACTATATGCAGGGCAGTGAAAATACCTGTCTTTAGTTACGAACGGTTGATATAACGCTGAAAACCACAAGAATCCCTAGACAAAACTACAAAAACCAACTCAATCCACTGTTGTATTAGTCCATTAGTTGAAAATATTATCCGAAATTATGCAAAGTGGGTAAAAATTTGCTATAAATAGTATAAAAAAAACCAATTTACTATACCATTTTACTTTTTTACCCAAATAGTGGATTTTGGACCAAATTACCTCTGATCTTCAACTGGTGATTGCGGGAGCTACAAGTGACAGAATCCGTGACCGTCTGGACCAGGTAATTCCTCTTCCCTTCCCCTTTCTTTTTAGTGGATTACATTTTGTATTTAGGTTTCAATTTTTAAGTTATTTAGGGTGCATATTAGAAGTTTAGGTGTACGCGGGATACCATTCATCGGGTCCTGTATACACATTATTATACATGGTTTTCTAAAAGATATCCAGTGTATACTTAGCCCTATATGCGACTTTGAATGTTGCAGCCTGCGTATATGTCCGTAAACAATGTTTTTGATGATTGTTAACTCAAAAAATGATGTTTCTCTTGCAGGATGGTGCTAGAGTGGAGGGAAAGGGAACATGAGGAGGTAGATGTTGTTGTGGAAAGAGATTCGGGGGCCCAAATGGCCTTGAAAATATGCAGGTTGTATAAGTTTTGGGATCTCAAAGGGATGAGGGCCCAAGTGAGGTTGCTACAGTTTCTTGTGGATTACTGGGATCCATACAGTGAGAGCTTCAACCTTGATGGGAAACCATTAAGGATTGAATTCAAGGATATTTATTTCTTGATGGGGTTGTCACATCGGGGTGAGGTGGTCAACCTCAAAGCCCAGGGAGCTGGGAGCGGTATGAAGATATAAGAATAAATAGACGATCATTGCATTGCACAGACCGAGAAGGTCGGGAGTCAACTCCCCATCCGATTGATAAACAATCTAAGCCTCAAGATTGTTGTCCTCATTTTGACACGGATCACAGGATAAGATTCGTTGTGCCAGGAATCAAGGCCACTTATGTTCTACTCCGTAGAGTGCTTGAGACCCACGGTGTACGACCGATGCACCTCACTATTGGCTAACTTGAAGAGCCAGTTGACATAATGCAAACAGGGTGGTAAGAGGAACTTTGGGTTTGCTTCCATCTTGTGTAGATTTTTCTTCAAGCGGGTTCTTGGTTTGGGACCTAGAGTTGAGATCATTATGTGAGGACCTCACGATCCAGCCATGGCACGGTGGAACGAGGCGATGAGACAGAAGGGGGGAGGTAGTGTGCCCACACCCTACAATGATGATTTCTTTTATCGGTGGAGACGATAGGTCATTGCTTTGGATGGATACCCCTATGTAGGGATCGACTTTAGAGGGGACCATGACATGCCATTACCACCAGGGACCGCCTACGGGGACATAGGTATGTCAAATTTTTTTAAATATTTCATTTTTTGTGTATTTTTGTATAAGAAAACAAAAATATTTTTGGATGATGTTTAAGTACTAATTAAACACGTATTTGACACAGACGTAGGTCCACGACATCGTCGGAGGAACCAGGGAGATGAGGCGGCGGGTGGAGAAGCAAAGAGAATCCTTCAAAACATGCAGGGAAACCAGTCTCGTTTGACACAAAGAATTCTAATGGTTCAGGTGGAGGATCTATCGGAGGGTATGCAACGGCAGGTGGTAGGCGTGCCCATAGCTTGCGTTCAACTCTTTCAACATCTCGCAAACACTGTAGTTTGCTATCATGACACACATCTGGTGCCACATGCGTAGATGTAATGACTTTTGTATTATCGGTTGTATATGTGTATTGAGGGTGTTAGCCCCATTTTTGTACTATAAACATCATATTTTTTGAAATATATATAAAAACATGGTTCTTCAACATTACTTATGTTACAATGTGTACATTGATGAGAATGTTTTATTTTCTTTAGTTATGTGACAAATGCCAATCTAAAACGAAATTAGCATATGCATCAGATACATAATTAGAACTTCTAGGTATGTGATGTTAAGTAATAAAATCAAAATGTCATTCTAAAAGGTGTACCCGTAGGAATCGTCGGAGTAACATAGGGTCACACACACAGTAACTGTCGTTCAACTGACATACTACTAAATGGGAATCCAGGTGAACCTCCAAAGAGAGAATACCATGTGAAATGGTATCGTGCAAAAGTTCTGTAATGACGCTATATTTGGCCACATTATTCATGGATGGACCTAGGCATACACCACCTTAAGACACCAGTAGACCCTCGGGTGAGTAAACAACCCAAGCGACGGAAGCCAAGTTTCATGTATGACGATTGGCTCCATCTGCGAATCCTGAGTAGACCAAAGACTCCGTTGACATATGCCAACCAAGGGAAAACTTGATAAGAAAGATGAAGACAAAAAATAAAGGGAGAAGTTATATACACTAGATTACATTAGTATACAAAGAGTTACGCCCAATATTGGGGCTCAAGCGTAATATATTTTAAAGTAAATCCCATTCTTGGGCTGAGGCAACATGTTCCCTTCATAATCTTCTAATTCATAGGCTCCTTTTTGCAAGACACGTTGCACGATATAGGGATTGTGCCACATGGGTTTGAACTTGCCTGCCCCTAGTGGTTCTTTTGCTTGATCATATAAAAGGACCAAGTCACCCTCAGTGTACAACCAAGGATAGAAAGAATTATCGTATTGGACCTTGACGCATATTTTATTCTCTTCGATAGTCGTAGAGGCGTCTCAACACTGCTCCTCAAGGCTCTCCAGGTGCACGAGGCATCGTTCGAGATCGGAAGTGTCAGGTAAGAGCGAAACTTCCAATCTAAGAGAAGGGATTTCACATTCAACATCTAAGATCGACTCCACACCGTGTACTAAATGGAAAGGAGAAAAACCAGTGGCAGTCTTGACCGAGGTTCAATATGCCCAAAGTGCGGGATATAGCATGATATGCCAATCAGATTTGCTCTGGATGACATTTTTCTGCAAAATGGTCTTGAGAGACTTGTTTACAGACTCTACCTATACATTTTCCTCGGGTTAGTAAGGGGAAGAATGACCATGCTTAAACCCCAAATGGATGCTAGCTCTTCCATCATTTCAT
>ML787200.1:225815-243198 GCA_009831015.1 Picea engelmannii
CTCTGATACCACATGTAAGTTTTAAACCTGTGAAGTAAAGCAATGCATATAGATTGTTAAGAAAAACAGAAATTAACCAATGGCTCATTCACATAGTACACAAAGATTTATATCGGAAACCCTCAACCGGGAAAACCTTTCTTATATTCATTATATCGAATTTCACCATTCACTATACAATATATATATACAACGTTTTTAGGTATTCCATAGATACCAAAACCCTAATCCCTTAATCCAAGATTAATTTACAAAACCGTTAAAAATATAAAAATCCGCTAAAAATAGAAAAAAACACCCACATACATGCAGTTGTCATATCTGACGCGCCCACACACACACATGCAAAGAATATAACACATACCCAACACCCAAGCTCCCTGGAAAGATTGTGGTTGGGGAATTGCAGCCCATCCAAGGTTCTGGTAAGCACCATGGCCCTGTCCGAGATTGTAAGACCCTCCTCCAGGTTGATTCACAAGGGGTTAGTTGGGCATCATTCCAGTAGGAATGTTTTGATGAGGGTTATAAAAACTACCCCCGATCGAAGTGGACCCGGGTTGGGGGTTTCCCAAGGTGTGAAATTGACCTTCTCCAGGTGTGAATCCATAGGATAAAGCTAGATTCGTCATGCCAAGCATGTTGGTCGGAATCGACACTAAGGAGGTGAGTGTAAAGGAAGAAACTTGAGCAGAAGCTTGTCCGCTAGGTTGGTTACTCCATCCAAAAGCAACAGGATTAGACCCGGGATTAAAAGGAGGAAATCCTCCCATGATAGGAGTCATTTGAGGGACATGAGTGCCACCAAACTAAAATGGAGTATAAGGAGGATTTTTGCCCCCAAGTCAAATGCTAGCATTAGGGCCAGCAGTTGGGATGGATTTTGAAAACTGCGATGTAAAATTTGGCATACCATAAGAAAAGGGACTAGAGGCCATAGGGATGGACTGAACATTATAGCCCGGTGAGTGACCAAGAGACCCAAACGGGTTCGTGGAAATAGGTTGAGTATTCACTATAAGACGGGCAACAATGATAATATGTGCCTCTCTCACTACAACCATTGCAGTTGCAGAAGTCGAAGGGGTGCCATTAACTATAGTAGGTGTGGGAGTTGAAGGGCTCCCAGTATCTTGATGACTTGGTTCAGTACTCCTCCTTGTAGAATCACAAGTCTGATAAGTGGAGGTGTGTGTACCATGTTTAATAACTCTACGCCTTTTAGAAGGAAAAGACTCAAAATGCGGTGGTAACTGTAACAAGCGGTGATACCTACGACGAAGTTGGTCTAGCTCCACAATGAATTAAGATTTAAGATATAAAAAACAAATCCTAAGGTCAACTAGTAATCAAAGACCACACCAAAAATAATCAAACGACCAATATGCACACAAACAGGATAAAGTGTTTGAAAGGGACCTCCCTCCCTAAAGTAGGTACGTCTCACCCAAGAGGGGCCTGAGACTCTGCTGCTAAAGATTGGAGGAAACAAAATCAATTATAAGGGCCCTCATGGGCTTAAAAACCAGTCAGCTAGATCCCCCCGGAGAGGTAATCCTCCATAACGGTTGTGTGGTGTCCGACCCTTATCTGACCCAGGGTACCTACAAAAATACCCCTACAAGTAACCTATGTGGCACCTAAGTTAAGAAACTAAACAATTGTGGTATAACCGATGCACAGGTGAACAATCATAAGTTAGGTCCACCGTATGGGAAGGGTAGAAAATCCCAAAAGCTTGAAAACATTGCCTCTCATGGAGGTAAGGGCACTAGAAAGATCCACATATACAAATAGATCCCCAGAAATATATCTGATGCTAAGAAGGTATCAGGGGGATATCCCTTCAATCGACCGCACGCGATCTCGTGCTTAACTGTGGTGTAAGCGGAGCCTCCTGATATTATCGATTATACAATGGATTTCTCCACTCCCTTAGTCAGACACATATGTTGATTTAATAGCCTTGGAGAAGTTAACTCACAAAATCCTATTCCAAGTCTCTAAATCTTAAGCTAGTTTGTGCACCCTAGAAAATAAAATTGTTACTAATCAATTTTAAATTATAGCATTAATTTTAATGGCCTTGCTTACTCAAAAGATGCGGTCGTGAAACTAGTGATTTTATGACTCAGCAAGTAAAATAAATGAATATGAATACAATGCAAAGTCCTAACTTCAATTTCCAATAAACGATATGCTTTCCAAAAATGCAATTTTCAATTCAATTATGCAATTTTGAATAAAATGTAATCTTTCTTTACATGCACTAAGATAAATGACAAAGACTCAAGAGATCAAAATGCCAATCAATGTAAAATGCCTAATATTTTTGTATTTTCAATATAAGAAAAATGAAAGTGCAAGGACAGATCAACACCTTGATATATAAAAACTCTACTGTGTATAAATAGAGACAACCCAAGTAGGATATCAAGGAGCAAGACACCCAGCCCAAGGTGCAAGGACAATCAAAATGAAAATATGATGAGAAAGGCACTACCCAAAAATTCAACCAAAGATAGGTTTCATGTCATTCCACATACACTTAATAGTCACCACAGAGACCCCAGAAGACTCAACAATCATCAAAACCTACCCAACAACCACCAAACCCAGCAATCAAGCAACAAAGGTTGATGTACACTACTGTTCAAAGGAAGAGCACATATGTACACAACTTGAAGAAGGACAACACGTGTATATACACAACTGTTAAGAAAAAACCACGTATATGTGTTAAAATATAGCTAGGCTAAGGAGAAGGCTGAGAAACTCATACTCTGAGTGAATAGAGGCTTTCAAGCAATCATACGAAAAGAAACTCAATATGAACGAGAGAAATCTAAGGATAAAAACACTCCAAGCCCCGAAAAATAAGATTATATCCCTAGTATTTGAATCCCCACTTTGTTTCCTAGAAGTAATTAAATTCTTGTGCACACGGATGGTTTAAACATTCATAGACTCGTATTGAAGATGAGAACAGTTCATGATCATATGTATGCATAGATAAGTAGTATGGACATAATATATTGAGCCTTTGAACTCTTTCCAAATATAATATTAGTCTTGTGAACATAAGTGAGATTGTATGAGATTTCTTTATTAGTTTCCTTATGCATTGGTGTTTGATCAATATTGCATAGTGATTCTCTTTTTCATTATGAGTAGATAGTATAGCTTAGGATTTATTCCTTTACTTTCACATATTCTGTTTACCGTTCACAATTTTACGAACCATATTGATAAGTAAATGTAATAGGGTTTATTAAGAAACAAATAAACAACATGACAGTGGGTAAATCAAATATGGAGTGTGGGAGAATTCGTTACCAAGGATGCTTCGCATTGATAGTTATATTTAATTTCTTGTTTCTACTTTACTTGTAATCTTTCTATTTCGTGTGTATAGGTGAACGAGGTGTATCTCAAAGTGAGAGACCAGAGTAGAAACCTTCCATTGGGGATCTTCTTCAAATTTTGTTAATCTAGGTGAGTAGTTCATGACTACCTGGTAATTACAAGAATGTTCTTTTTTGCTACTTTGGGATTGGTTTAGTTGTCTTTTTTTTCCCCATTTTGTTGTGACCCTGACCCTTGTCATAGGATATAAAATTCCATGGCACTTACACAATCTGCAAAATGAAGTGCCCACTTCAAGGGGGAAGTTATTATTTCCTTCAAGGGTGGCTCCCCAAAGATCTATTATAGTAGGCCCCTAGCCTTTTCCACCTTACCCAAGATCCTTTGAAGGCTTCTCTATGTAAAAAATTACAAGGGTAAGTCATGGAAAGTTATTATTTTGATGTTATGAAAGATGAGGTTAGTTGTGGCAACGTTCTCTCTTCTCATGGATACTGTGTCAAACACTATGTCACAACCTTCCTTCAAACCTTAGGGATTCCTTAGAACAAGAAAAATGGGAGTCAACTAGTGGATTCTTTCTCATAGTTTAGGGATTACCACCAAACACTCCAAAATTTGACACAAGTGCACCACATTCAACTCAACCTTTTGAACCTACATGCCACAAATTAGGGCATTGTCATAACAAAAAAAACTGTTGATAGATTGTATCTTATTAAACATGGCACAATTTTGTTTCTCCCAAATGAGGCTATTAAATTCTTATTCATCGCCATGTTGCACCAAACTCAACTAGGTAATCATGTCCCCTAAGAGAGTAGCTTTCTAGGATATCGACATATGGAGTAGTTGGCCACATAGCCTAATGACTTGACTCTAAGAGGACTTGGCCTATACACAATGCCAAAACGTTTTTTGGGAATTTTAGGTCTACCACATAGTGGACACTTACGTTGAGGGATATTGAGGTGAATTAATGTATTTATAATATTCAACCCCCCAAGAATGAGGGACAATACAATAAAGGCGTTTTTGGGCTCAACCAAAGGTTTCCAAACACCACAACTAAAAGTGTCAAGTCATTTACCTATATTTGATCCACCAAATTATCTTATTTAACTAACCATCTAATATATCCTTATGATAGAGCCACCTATAGCTATAAACACATTTTTACTTCTTAAATTCCTTATCCTTGTTTCATTTGTCAACCCTTCCACTAGGGTTTAGGAGCTTGTTTGATTCAATCAAATACCAGTGTGTCTAGATTGGGTAGTTGAGATTTGACTTTTATCCCTAGCAAAGGAACTAAGTTTCAAGTCTAAGAATCAAATATGTGCTTGATATTGATATCTCTTCTAAATGATCTCAAGGTTGAGAATCATGTTGACTTGGTCAAAAAAAATCCTTCGTGTGCAGTGGAACAAGAACCACCATATGGAATGGAAATCCAATGACATAATAGATGTGAGTTTTGTCTTACTAGCTAAGATGATGTTTAATCACCTATTGGGCCTTCTAAATACTCCATAAACAACTACAATTCCTTTCACCTTCACATAGTTTAAGAGTGACAATAAGAGTTTGCAAAGTAATACCTATTCATGTTTACATAGTGGAAATTTTATCACAATATCAAGATCTCTAATAAAGATCACAGAGAACAAGAGTTAAAGAACCTTGCAAAAGTCAAATGGAACGGTTATAACGAAAGGAAATTTAACAACGCTATCATAAAAGTGAGAAAAAACACATAAGGAAATAAGAAGAAAATAAAGGAATAAATATAACTTTACCTTGTATCAAAGGGTTGATGGATAAGATTGTGAAAAAATTGTAAAAGGGTAACATAGATGTCACTTTCTCCTCAACACATACCACTTTGAGTATGCTAGATTCCATAAAATATCCAAACAATCATAGAATGCATAAATGTGTCTATGACATATTATGCTCTTGTAGCACTTCTATGGGCTATAGTCTATGTCTTATGAATGCATACCTCAGGTTCGCTCATGTAAGAAGAGAAGGTAAGCCTATCCCCTATATTTCTTCCCCTCAAGGAGCTCTAGAAGGTAAGTGACCTTACTTGAGCTTTGTGAAGGGTTGGTGGTTATACCCTCTAATTTGAACCTGGTAAGTACCGACCTTACCTAGTTGAGCATAGATTGGGTAAGAATAACCTTACTTCCCTTCATTCCTTCGCTTCGAAGGAAGTAAGCAAAAGGAAAAAATCTATTACAGATAAGTTGGTCTATTTGTCCATGGAAGTCTTAAGGAACATTTCACTGAGATCATGCACAATAGAGTCCAAAGGTCATCATTCATTGAACACTCATTTTCCTTGGGGCACCACATCTATGTAGAGAATACCAAACTAATCATTGGGGTGGTTAGTTACACAAAATAATAAAATACTTGATAAACCTTGAAGATTAAAAAGAATGTAAATAACTTGACTTGGGATGATAGTTAGAAGTTAAGTGAAACATAAGATCTTCTAATCTAGCACCTTCAAAGTAATAACACTTAGTTATGACTTTCCTATTAACAAAAATAGATGCTTATATTGAGAGGTTGGCTAATGGTCTCTCCTCCTTGACATTTAACTTTACTAATAATGCATATTAAAGGTAACTATGTTGTTACATTCTTTGCTAGAAAGAGAAATCATATCTTCCTCCTAATGGTTCTCTTAGGTACATAGATGGAAACTTTAAGAAAGAGAAATCATATATTCCTCCAAAAGATGATATTGGAAATAGATATCAAAGCATCGAGCTACTGAAATGTTAAACACATTTTTTTAGATTTGCAATAAAATTTATACACATCCATGGATTTTTAGTACATAAGCCCCCCCATAAGTGAATGTAATTCCTCATAAGCAACTCCCAAGATCCATTCTTTCCAATTCTTCAATAACCCATTTTACACAAATTGCCTTGGCTTGAGTATGTGTCTTAATAATCCCCATTTTTCACCAGTCTCTATTGTCCTAGCTTACGTTATGAAACTACAAAGACCATCCCTTAGAATAACATTTATATTTAGCCATTCTTGTGCAATGTTCTCAATAGAGTAAGAAATTTCTAATTTGTTTATTAGATTGAGATTTTTTATCAAACATACAGGGGTATTTCCATAAAATCTAATATTTGTTTACTAAAACAAACATAACATTAATAATTTTAAATTCTTTAATCATGTAATCCAAAATTCAAATTAAAGAAGAATGAACATAGTTTCATAATATTTTATAGAATTTTATATCCTATCCATTCTATTCGTCTTCTAATGATTTACAATAGAATTTTATATAATACAATAAAATTTATAAGTTTCACATGAGGTATTCACTCAATGAACCTGTGACATAGCGCCTGCGTTCATGGGGTATTAAAGAATACCCCTAATTTCACTAGATATTGATAAATACCTCTCAAAATACTTTTGTTGAACCCCCTCCCAATACACATTTCTAATAAAATAAACCCCTATTTTAACTAGATACCCCTTTTATACCCCCTAATACCTATAAACCCCTTGAGACCCCTCCCCAATACCTACAATATATTGATCTTATTTTTCACAATTAAAAAAAACCCTTTATGAATGAACATGATAATATATTGGTTAACATGGTGAAGCCCCCATGAAGTTTCATTAGTTGATCATTTAGGAAAAGAAACAAACAAAAGAATAACTTGCTCGTTAAAAGTCTAATTACAAGGTTGAATTCAACTATAAATCTCCTCATGGACAACAGTAACAGACGAGAAATTGGTGGAGAGAAGAAGACTCTCCACCCAACCAAGCCACTCAATAGAAAGGTTGAAGGATCTTGAGCCTACATCCACCAAAATTATACCATCCTACCTTCCCTTTCAATCAATTTATCAACGAAACTACCCTAGTCTCTCTCCACCTCTCAAGTAGTTAGTCTCAATAATTCAAGAAAACTTGATCACATACATAGAATATAGACCAACAACATTAAATAGTCACCAATATTACATAGTTCTTCTCTCCTTTCTAACAATATAACAATAATTAACACTCATAGAGAACTATTTAAAACCAACAAGATCAATTTAGCAAGACAAACCAAATAGACAACTAATAGAATCAAACTAGATTAAATCAGGAAGAAGAAAGACCCTCCAAATTAGACCACTCTTCTTTTATTTTCAATTGTTGCAACTTTTATTTATTTAATATTTATTTTCCCCTAGGACAAGTGGCCTACATTCCATTAATCACCCATGTAGTATTTAATTAAACCTTAATCCATTTACTTAATCTTATGTATCTTATTATATTTACATTTATATTATAAATCTAAAATATTATAAATTTTATATATTATTTACATTATAATTATTATATATCATTTATATTATTTATGTTTACTTATTTATCTTCTTATATTTACCTAATTTCCTTCTATATTATATTCTCTCTCTCACCTAATCCACATATTGATAACAAGAAGTGAACTATATTGATCTAAACCATATATTTTTAATGCACAATGATTTTGCAACAACAACACTATCAAAATATACAAAATCAACATTAATCAAATCAGAACATTATCACCAATTCATCTCCAATAAATCTCATCATTTGTAGCCTAGTTATCCCTCTTTTGGTGCTTAGATGGTATATTTAATTTCCCATCATTCATAGCCCCTAGTTATTCCCCTCCTCAAGTTCGATTGATATCATTCAAAACCCCTAGTTATTCCCCTTATAGTGTTTAAATTATCTATCAAATATCTCATCATTTACAACGCCTAGGCATACCCCTCATGGTGCTTGAATGATCTTATACATCATGGCATGGGTTCTTCTATTGAGACTAGTCTTTATCTGGAATGCCTCATGGGATGGTGTGATAACTCATCACATGGGTGGCTACACTAATACAAGGCTCTACTCAACTTTCGAAATTCATGAGGCTTTGTAACCCCAATCATCTACAAGGATCTTCTCCCCCAAATAATACATACAAGTCTAGGTTCGCTGGTATAAGTTTAGTGGAAGTATTATTCCATCATCAACCCATAATTATAGATCCCAATGAAAATCCCTTATGGTTATGGGATCCCACAAGATACATATAATCATTGTCTCTCTAACTTGAATTGTATCAAATCATTTGTGCTTGCATCACATTACATAACCATAAAATTATTTTAATATGCAATAAAAATGTCTTGTTCATTTATCAATTAGTATGGAAAAATTATTCAAATTGTACATTCATTAAGCAATGCATATCTCATCCTTTGAGTGTTGCATAGTTATTCACTATCTAGGATTACACATTTTGATTCTTTCAATGTTTAATAACTCATAACAAATTTACTCATTATTCAGCATTTAAGTAACACATTTCCACTAGTTCAAAACTTTAGATAACCAATTGTCTCCATGGTATAGTTGTAAGGCATCATTTAATCACATCATTATCAAACTCATACACTACATTGAATAAAAATAATCAGACAAAATTCATTAAGCCTCATCATTAAATCACGCGCGTGCGTGCACACATGCACACACACATTTACATAACTAGACAAAACAATAACCATGAAGTCATATATCTTTAGTGTCTTAGAAGTCATAAGATATCAATGGATCATCATGGTAATAGACAAATTTAAATGTACATGTAATAGTTTAAGAAAATATAGACCTTGATCATTACATAATCCCTTTTCTCCCATCTATGTTGGTCTAGAGAAAGCTATGAAAATATTTCTCAAGCCACTTGCAAGCACCAGTGAATGGGAAGTAATTGGAAGAATAATACATATGGGTGATTGTCATGACTTTCATAAATATCTAAAATTTGGTAGTGTTGGGCCCCTCATTTTGATTTTGATGATGGACATATTGTGGTTGTATGAAAGGACAAGGTGGAATAGACTTAGAAAACAAAAAATATAAGAGTAGTGCCATGTAGATTAAAGACCATTCTCAACATTAAGGCGCATCAACCATAATGGGAGACTAGAACTAGGATAGCAGGTGGGATTCCAGGTGATCAAGGAGTTGATTAGAAAAAAGAATGAAGATTCCTAGCTAGAGAGAAGGCAAATATTCGTTGGTTCATAAATAAGGGATTGGAAGTAGGCAAATGGTTTTTCGCATTTTGAATGTACCTTCTTGCTTTTGAGTGCAAGAGTATAAATGAAAAATGATTAGACCTATAAGAAGGTTGTTGTTTTTGTAGCGGTTGTGATTCCCTGCTAGTCCTTAGTGGTATTCATTTAATCTATTATTGTTGTGGTCTCATGACTGAAGAACCATTATGAATGAGGTAATTGGTTAACTTAGAGATCAAAGGAATGAAGCCCCTCTTTAAAAAAATTGTGTTATTTACATTGTATGGTGATGATGTCTTTCACTATTGTTCACTCTATGATGTTGGATAATAGTAATTTTATCACATAGTGTTTGTGTTCTTAAGATAATGATAGCTCTTGATATGGAAATGCTTACTCATTGACTATTTAGATAATGGATGTGGTATGATGGTTACATGCATGCATAATAGTTAAAGTGGAAGTATGAATAATCGGTTGGGTGCTAGTCATGATAGTGATACTACATGAGCCCTGTACAAACCTAAGCCATGATACAATGCTTTGAGTGAAACATTCCTCATGGAGATTGAAAATCATGGTGCCTAGACTACAATGGACCCCCTTTTTGGGAAACTAATGTGGACCTTGGTCTAAAATATAGCCAAAAAATAGTTTCAATGTTGGGACCTTTCATAATTTGTATGGTGTTCTAGTAGTATGATTGACAAGTTGACCCAAAACTAAGTGGAATATTGGTGGTTCAAGAAAATTGATGTCTTATAGAAACAGTGCATTACAAGCTTCTAGTCCCACTAGATGCATGATGGCCATGATACCTATGAGGTATTTTGGGTATATTTTTCAGTAGAATTGTTTGAATGGTTAAGTAGATTGGAAAAACATCTATGACATGCTTGGAACAGGAGAAGAGAGATCCAATGAAATGTTTAGAATCTAGTTGCATTACAAATATTTAATAATGAAGTTTCAAGGGATGTTGATTTTGGGGTTAATAGTATAATATAAGGATACATTATTAAATCCATTGTGGATCTAAACCAAACCTTCTCAAGAGTACAAGAACAATTCATGAAAGGATCTTGCATAATTTTGGTGAAGAAAATCACAACCTAGGTGAAGATGTTTTTAGTGGAAGAGAATTATATGCCTTTTAACCTGTCAGTCATGACAATGTAAGAACTTGCACTTGGTGTTGACCTAGGATGTAGCTAGTGAAAATGAGTAACTGAATGAGGAAAGTACCATGTAAGAAGCACATGCTCTAGAGAACACGGAGATAGATTTTAAGAGAGACGTGATAATAGATAAGTGGTGGCTAAACAAAATGAAGGAGGTTCTATGAAAAGAGGAACTAGTGAAAAGAACTATGGGAAAAGAAGGAAGTATGTAAGCACTTATTAAGAAGTTGAAAGGGTTGTAGAAACAAAGAGAGAAGGCCAAACATGATTGAGAGAGTTATAGTTGGTAGCTAGGGGAGAGATGTCTAAATAGTCTGAGGAGATGAAAGGAAAAGTCATGAAGTAAGTGGGAAAGCATGTTCTCTGAGATGAATTGGGAATGGTGTAGTGGGAAGATATGTCCAAAGGGAATACATATCAAATCACGAACAAGGGAATGATTGTCAAGATGAAAGACGAAGAGGCACTTGATGATGTATTTTGGTTGGTTGAATGAGAATAAGGATGAGAAACAAATATGGTACGACCTGAATATAGTGGAGCCAGTTTGCAATGGTGACCACCCCTTGCACAACTTGAGAAAAATGAGGTAATTATTAATCTTTCTTCTAGTTATGATTTTAAATAACCTTCTAAAAATGGTTCAAGAAATAGCAGTAGTGGGTAGCCAAGTGTAGGTGAGAACACTGGTAGTAGTGGAAGTGCAATAGTGAGTTTCGATTCTATTTCAAGTGGAGGAACTAGTCTAATTAGTCAACCATGTCCACAAGGATTCATTTTAGTGAATGACGAAACCAAGAGTATGGTTGAAGAAAAAAACAATATAGAAATGTACCTTCTTGAGTTATCAAGGAAGGGTGACAGTGATGCAAAGCAACATTGGCTCCTCTATGAAACAATCTAGAGAGTGAAGAGGTTCATGGCTCCAAATATTAAACTGGTAGAGGTATGAACCATGTTTTGGGGTAATGATCTACAATGGAACATGAATTTTATACAAACAAATATCTAGGGTTAAATTAATACCATGGATGAAATGAAAGTGGGGTTTGTGGCCCATTTCTAAAGGCCAAACTTAGAGAAACAAAGTTGCATTGAGTTGAAAGAAATCAAGAATATCATTGGCGAAAGTTCCTGGGAATATGATCAATGCTTCACAACTCATCAATAGAATCTTATACCCAATCCATGAGACCAAGCACAAGGAGTTTAAGGTATTATGTCCTTGACTAGAGTACCATTGATGTAGTAGAAGTGGACCACCCAATGGGATGCCTTGACTTAGGCCCTGAAATTCAAATCAATGAATGGGTATCTAGGATTGATTAGAGTAGTATTTTTGGTTATTCCATCAACGAGCATGATTCTTAAGATTGAAAAGTTATATTCGTAGCTATCAAACTTTAGAAAACAAATCCAAGAGATGAGCTATTCCAAGGAAGGAAGGGAATAATTTTGGTGCATCATATGCAATACAAAGGGGCACACAATAGATTATTTTCCCTCTTTGAGAGTTAGGATTGCAACTCCTAACCTGAAACCACCACCTACTATATTCCTAGGCAATGTGGTGGATGAATAATATGAAATCTATAGAACCTAAGACCACCTCCCAGAACTTTACCCCATGCTACAAAACTAGACTTCTAAATCAACTACCATTCTCTATGACTTATGTAGCGAAAATACTCATTCAATAGAGAAATATCATGTCTTGTAGGTGCTCATGAAGTCATTCAAAAGGCGTTCCTTCTAGGTTGAGGATACAAACTATAAACGTATTGAAGGAGGGAGTCAAGGATGCTATAGAGGTTGATATGGAGGAGGATATAAGGGAGGTAGAAATGGTGTTTTCATAATCCCCATAAGATGCTTTAAATGTTATGAGATAGGACATATCTCTTAGGATTGTGCACAACCATGGAGGAAGTGTCGATGTGGCCACAGGTCATGCAATTGAGGATTATCCTAATGTAATAGCCAAATTGAAGACAAGGACAAGATAGTGTAATGAAAGCCTAGTAAATTTTTTACCGTGGAAGATCATAGGGATAGGGGATCCCAGGATTAATGTTGTAACTAGGGGAGGAGATTGTACGGGAGATAATTACTACCATCAAGAACCTCCACACATAACGAGAGTTGATCTTGTGGGCCCAAGTTTTGATGTAGAAAAAAAAGGGATTATTATAAAGAATCCTTAGAAGCACTACAAGAAGTAGTTGCCACTATAGGGAATGATGTAGGAAGTATCTTAGCAATATAGAATCCCCTTGACCATTTGTGGTCAAGAAGAAGAATTTAGGGATCACAAAAAGGATCCATGGGAGAGACAATCCCAACAACGTTAATCCATGAGTTATTTTGGTAGATCTATGATAAGTGGTATTGTACCACCATTTGGCAAGGGGAAGTTGTACCTATTAGTGTGGATTTTTAGAAGCAAAGCATATTAAATAGGTTAATAAGAACATGTTGAACACTTTTATTAGATCATCAGTTTGAGGATGATATGTAGTGCTCATATTCAACTATGTAACTTGAAGTTTAAATAGCTCCTACCAAAATTTGTTTGTGAATGTGGCGTCCTAATCTGAGATAATGGAAGTGGGCATATCATGTAGCTTAAAGATTTGATCCATGAAGGCTTGGCCAATTGAGGAAGGAGTGAAAGGATGAGGTAGGGAAAAAAATGAGTAGCTTATGAAAGATGGTCAACAACCACCATGATCATTGATTTTTCTCCTTCTTTTGGGAGTCCCGTGATAAAATCAATTGAAATGTCTATCCAAATATTTGTTGGAATTAGCAGTGATTTCAATTCCCTTGGTATATTCATTGTCTCTCCCTTGTTTCTTTAGAAATCATCACAAGATGCTACGAAATCCTAGATATTTTTTTCCGTGCAATCCTAAAAGAATGAACGCTTAGTTATTTTAGGGATATTTCTGGAAAGTGTATGGAGCATTAGAAAGACTAAAAGGCATCACTAAAAACTCATAATGACCTTCATGTGTTCGGAAGGCTATCTTAGGGATGTCATTCTTTTTCATCCTCATTTGGTGGTATCCTGAATGCAAATCAAGGTTAGTGAAAAGTTTTACTCCATGAAGTTCATCCAGAAGATCATCAATAATTGAGATGGAAATTTTGTCCTTGATCTTCAACTTATTAAGAGCCCTAAAATCATGACACATGTGCCAAGTGCCCTCTTTAACACCATGACTAATGGTGATAATTAAGGGCCTGTACTAGGATGTATGACCCCCACCTCCAATAGTTCTTGAATGATATTTCCTACTTCATTCTTTTGTGAAAAAGGGTGTCAATAAGGATATATATTTGGTGGATGACTTCCTAGAATCAAGGGAATTCCAAGGTCATTCTCTCCTTGAGAAGGGGGTAAACCCTTTGGTGTCTCAAAGACCTAACGATGTTTATCGAGGACCAGCCCCAAGTCTGGGTGGATTTCTTATGTTGTATCATCCATAACTTTTATGGAATTAAATTGGGAAATAATGCTAGAACGACATTTTTTTAGTAACTTCTCCATATGATTAGACTTGATTATTTCAGGAGAGCTTGCATGAAGTCCTTAAAGGGTGTGTACATGACCCTCTTTAGTGAAACTCATATAGAGTTATTTGAAATCCATGGTGACTGGTCCAAATGTGCGTAGCCATTCTTCCCCCAATACTATATCACAACCACCCATATTAATGTAAAATAAATGGGTTTTGAGTTGATAGTCTCCCATCTGGAGTATAACATTTTCACATCTACCCCCACATTTGATCATACCACCATTGTCGATCATGATTTGAAAGTTGTGCATTGGGTGCACAAAACTATAACTTTCTTCTGCCACTCTCTTGTGAATGAAATTGTAAGTATTTCCACTTTCAACTAGGACTACAACTCTCCGATGCTTGATGTAGCTTGTGATTTTCAAAGTTTGTGGAGTCGAAATGCCCGATAATGCATGCAAGGAGATTAGGGATTCTTCATGAGGGAATGGAGTTTTGATATATACCTGAGTCTAAGTTTTGGTGTCTTCAACTTGTAACTATGGTGTCTCTTCAATAGTTGTGTCTTTGGTCAAGCCCTGAGTGGTCATATCAATTTGGAATAATTTATGTTCTTTACACCAATGACTTGGAGCATATTTTTCATCAAAATTATAGTAGAGTCCATGTCTTTGGCAGTTTTCCATTTCCATTGGAGACAACCATTGTACTTTCAAGGGATGAGTATGATTTGTTCTTGGGGAATTACCTTGGTGAGGATGAGAACGAGGAATGAAGGATGGTTCAAATAAGAAGAGCCATATAACTGGTCTCATAAATTCTAATGACACCCCATTACATGTGCATTAATTCCCAACCAATGATTACCTTTAATGTTACGCATGCCATCATAACAACACTAAGAACATAAACAAATGTGGTCACTTACCACATATTCTAACACTCCCCCTTAATGTTGACTATGGGAATAAATACAATTGCATAAGAAGATGGAATTAAATTAAACTAAAAGTAGTGGTAGTGGAGAAAATGATAAGGCTAACATCCCTCCTTTGCCAGTCCCATGTCTTGCAAACTCCCATTCGCTTTATCCTTTTCAAATCTCTAGGAATAGAATAAGAAAATTTAGCTCCAACTTCCACTTCTTAAAACAATAACTCTTTTCAATGTCCCTTGTGTTCAAATCTTCAAGATTAGAACAACAATGCACTTAACCCAATGCTATAGATCATAACAACTTAGTTTTCTCTAATGCCATGTTAAAAATTTAGGGAACTTGCAATGTGCACATGATTTGCTTCTATCTAACATGGTTAGAATTGAAATTCACAACTCAAGATGATGCATTCAACTACTATTGATGAAATCCACCTTTACAAATCAAAAAACTTTGCATCAAGTCCGATCACATAATAACTAACTTTGATACCATTGTATTTATTGGACTATAGACTCATGTATCCATTATGATAGCATTTGCTACTTCAGTATTTAACATTGTGTCCCTACAATGCTTTGATACAACAATAACAAATGCATGTTCTTCAATAGATGTGTTCCTTGGACACATATTTATGTTTTTGAAGAACAACTATTTACATTGATGTGTAATTTGAATAAATATTCATGCTTAAAATATCTTCATATGAAACTAAAATCAATCACACAAAGATTGTACTTGCTCAATAGTCGTAGGCTAAAGATTCTATGAAATGATGATTTTTTCAGGGGATATTTTTCCGAAATCCGGTGAGAAATTGTTGGGTTGATAGATTTGAGTGATTATTTATGTAAAATCCGAGTGCCCTAGGAGTTTTTCAGCATGCTGAATCCATTTCTGCATTCATAAATGGATGTTGAACAACAAAAAATAGTGATTCCTGTAAATTTATATCATCAGATTCCAGCGAAAAAAATCATTTTATAGAACAACTAGCCAACGGTTGATTAATATATTGCAAAAAAACACTAATATTATACTTCCAAAAAATCTACAATATACAAATACAAAAATAACTACAACTTCACATAAAAGCCTCACTTAACTAAACTCATAAATGTGCATGGCTCTCAAGCTAACAATGTACACAAACTTTAAACATGAGGCAACTTCAAAAACTTACAACTCTTTGTTCCACATATTTACTCGTGTAGGACTTTCACAAATTTTCAAATACTCAGTGACTACATATAATGTTTAAATTTAATATTCTATCATACCATTCGAAAACTAAAAACATTTCACATTTTTTAAATAATTATTAAAAAACATTTCGCATCTTATAAATAATTATATTTATTAATAAATAAAATTATTTTTAATATAACTTTACATATTTTGGATTTTCAATGTTTTAATATTATAAAATTATTTTTAATATAAATTTATATATTTTAGATTTTGGATTAACATTATGTTATATATTAGATAATGTTATATTAAAAAAAAATTAACTTAATTAAAAAAAATACACACCATATAAAACATAACATAAAATTTTAATATTCTATCATACCATTCGAAAACTAAAAACATTTCACATTTTTTAAATAATTATTAAAAAACATTTCGCATCTTATAAATAATTATATTTATTAATAAATAAAATTATTTTTAATATAACTTTACATATTTTGGATTTTCAATGTTTTAATATTATAAAATTATTTTTAATATAAATTTATATATTTTGGATTTTGGATTAACATCATGTTATATATTAGATAATATTATATTAAAAAAAATTAACTTAATTAAAAAAAATACACACCATATAAAACATAACATAAAATGAAAAAAAAAAAAAACTTAAAAAAATTAAATCCCTCTCTAATAATATTTTAACAACAAAAATAACTAAACAAATTTGTTTTCTTTTAACCTTCCATTTAACTTACCTTAATACTTACCTTAATCTAGAATAACTAAGCTATCTCAACTTACCTTACTCTAGAATAACTAACCTATCTCAAGCTCGTGTGTTGTATGTTGATGCTTGCAAAACTTCTCTGGGTTGTTAGTAGTTACATCGATAGGTCACATATCACTTTCATGCAACAACCAAATGGAAAATAGTTACATCAACGGGTCACATATCATGATATCACTTTCATCTCAACAACTAACTGTCACATCAATACGTTACATGTCAATTTCAACAATCAACTGTCACATCAATAGGTCACA
>ML787200.1:259243-285356 GCA_009831015.1 Picea engelmannii
ACTAAGTGGACAAGTGGTTAGAAGTGGGTTAGCCCTAAAATAAGGAAAGTGGTTTAAGAGATTTTAGAAGGTAGATAATAAAGTGAAGTGATGAGTGTACTATAAGTCAAAGTGGATACAAAAAAAATTATTTAAATAATAAAGTTAATGGAGAAATTACTAAGTGGACAAGTGGTTAGAAGTGGGTTAACCCTAAAATAAGGAAAGTGGGTTAAGATGGTTAAGATGGTTAAAAGGTAACCCCTTGAACAAGCTACATGAAAGTATAAATAAGAGGCAATGCTCTCTCATTTTAATCACACTTGAGAATATTGAATATCTACAAGTGACTAAGGTAACCAAAGGATATCTAAGCCTAATTTCAGAGGGAAGGTGAAGTAAATAAGCCCTAAATTCAAGGGAGGATAAATTATTTTGATGATGCTTTCTAAGGTATGTTATTTACAGGTCATCTCACCATTTTCGCAATAATTTTTTTTCTAGAATGATTCAGACTTTGAAATTGGGAGGTCGTTGAGGAAACATATCCAAGTAGCTTTGATAAAAAAAATTTATCTTGTGGGTCATTGTATTTTTGGAGTTACACTCCGTGGAAAATAGGGTTTGTGGTTAGTCTTGAAACTAGTATAAAACAGGTGTTTCGGGTAAAAACGTCATAACTTCTTCGTAACAAATACAAAATTAGTAAGACCAAATGTATTGGTTAGCATACATTCTGTATTATTCTATGTACCATTTTCAGATCCATACAACAAATATTCTGTGCGGGGCACGCTCTACAAGTTCGCTCTCTAGAATAAACCATAATTCAACAAGGTATGCCATTTTTTCTATAAGTCCTTTTATGAGAGGTTCCAAGTAGTGAAACCTGGAGGAATTGCATAAAAGACACTAAAGAACATTGTGTACTATTTTCATATCATTATTCATTACAGGTACATAGTTATGATTATTTCAAGTTAGGGTTGTTGACTAATCCAAAATTAGTCATGTGAGACTAAACTAAAATTTGATGAAAATGCTAGTCTCTTGTCGTTAAAGTTAAGGAAGGTTTGTAGGTATATGATCATATACATCAGGTCTATTACAGAGTTACAAATCATATTTGGATGATGAAATTGATGAGGGCTTTTGGTTGAGGTACATGTTGGATACATGGTCGAGACAAGTAGTTGATGAGTTGGCACATACATGAGGTGTATAGTTGATGATGTTGGTACACCGTGATGAGTCATAGTTTATGTGTATTTGATGCATGATTGGTACATATTTGGTGCATGGTTGATGCACTCATTTATGGTACAGGTTGGTACATGGTTGATGCACTTGTTTATGGTACATGTTGATTAAAGGTTGTTTGAAAAGGTTATTGTGACAGGTTATTTGTACAGGTTCGGTGCATGGTTGATGCATTTGATTATGCTACAGGTTGATGTATGGTACATGTTGGCACAGGTTAATGGTACATGTTGTTACAGGTTGATTACAGGTTGATTGGTACAAGTTTACAGCAGTATATCTCACAGTGATAGTGTGATAGTGTTTCCATCATTCTACTTCTATGTCGGGGCGGTTGGACGGGGCAAGGACAGGTGGTTGTATCCACCTTCTGGTTATAGTCGGAGAACATAAGGGGTTGTAGCCTCCTTCTGGTTGTAGCCAGAGAATTGGGGAGTTGGAGCTTCCCTTAGGTTGTAGCCTGAGAAACTAGGGGTTTGTAGCATCCTTCTGGTTGTAACCAGAGAATTGGGGAGTTGAAGCTTCCTTCAGGTTGTAGCCTAAGAAACTAGGGGGTTGGAACCTCCTTCCAGTTTCAGCTAGAAAACAAAGGAAGTTGGTTCTTCCAATTAATGTAATTATTAAAGACATATAATAAAAATCATTATGTGGTTTTCTCTCGCTTTGGGTTTCCACGTAAAAACACAGGTGTACTGTGTATGTGTATGATTGCTCAATTGTTCATTGTTTATTTACTCTACAACTATTGGATGATAATGCTACATTGATATAACACTTTCATTTTGTGGTTAAAAAGGATTATTTCTCTATTACTGNNNNCCCTCTCAGTAATCCAACAACTATCTCTCTAGCATATTGTCCTATTGAGCAACAAGCAATCAATATCTTCACCAAATCCATGACATAAGAAAAGTTTGTACATCTTCACTCTTTGTTGGGGATGAGGGAAGTTGTCATCAAGGGGGAGCATTAGTAATGGCTCCTTCCTCCATTAGTGTGGGTTTTTCTCCCAACCATTATTAGGGGGGAGTGTTGAAATATATTATATTCCTTGGAAGGTAATAATGTCTTTGTATTATGTTGGAAGTTGTCCACAAACTTTTGTAAAAGAGTATAAAAAAATATACCATATTTATCATGGAATAGTTTACTCTTGGTAGGAATATTATATAAAGAGATGATAAAAATGAGAATTATATTATTTCACATGCAATATGTGAGAGTAATTCCTCCATATATATTGGTATATGATAATGCCAAGAGTGCCCCGTGAGGCATAACATGTGATGTGATCATATTCTTGTGCTCTCAAGCATTCTTCTATATTTGTATGAGGTAATTGTGGAGTTGCTCTCTTGTAAGATTAAAGGAGATTTCTGGAGATAATAGAAGACAATCTTCATGTGGACGTAGCTCAATTTGGTGAACCATGTATATCTGGTGTATTCTTTTTCATTTTCTCTTTTTGTTCTTATTATGTTTGATATGTTGTTGGATTCATAGATAGGAGGTTAGTTTAGTTATCTTTCTATACCTATGATTTCTCACAACCTTAGCATAGGATTTGAACATATACATGATGCTTAAACACATTGAAGGGTTTTTCATGTGCCTCAATTCATTGCAACCTAACTTTCCTTTGGTCAAGGCATGTCAAGATTTATTATATGCAAGTGATCAATAATTTATCTTCTCAATTCTACGAAACTCCCACAAAATTGCACACTTCAATGACAATGGTTCATTTTGTCCAATCTACAATAGTCTATAATGTGGTTGGACTAATCCTTAGCTCAATTCCTTCAACTACAAAACCTAAATACACCACCACCTATTTGAAAAAATTACATTTCTTCATGTTCAATGATGACTCATTTTTCCTTGAAACCTCTAGCAATTATCCCACATGTTGAAGGTGTTCATTCCAAGTTGTTGAACACTAGAATGTTGTCTAGGTAAGTAATGCAAAATGATCAAGAAATTGTCCAGGGACCTCATTCATTAACTTCATAAAATTTGATGGGGCATTACACAATTAAAACAACATTACCAACTATCTTAAAAACCCTTCCTTAGATTTAGATTTGAACCCAATGTTCCAAGTGTCTTTCCTTTTTATTCTTACTTGAAAATAATTATATTGATCCAAAATGGATCCAGGAAGGCCAAAATTTCAAAGTTCTCAGAATCAGACGAAACCAACGCCATCGCGTAGGGCTCATCGTGTTGATTCCGGTAGTATGTTTTTTTTTTGAAAATGGACACAGTATGGCGAAGTTATCACGATCTGAACTTTTTCCCAAACAAGAAAAAAAAGTCAAAGTCAATAGTCAGAGGTCGTACTACTGAAGTCACCAGTACATCAACATGACAGGGAAGATTACGTCAAAATGTTGACATGGAAGAACCAGGAGATGACATATGTCAGGAGGATTTGGTGTTTTCAAGGCTGAATTGGCATGGTACGGATGCGACACGTGGATTGTATAGACGTTGACGTGGTTGGCTTAGGTCGTGACACATGGCAGAGTACGAATGTTAGGTGGCAGTGACGTGGCAAGATATGGACATGACATGTGGTAGGTGTGTTGACTCTACATATGAGTTGGCAGGGTGACTGTGTGTACGGTGGTGAATCACAAGGCGACATGTGGCCCAATCACAGGGTACCACGTGGCACCCCGGATGAGGTCAATGAGGACCGGTTCAAAAAAAAATTTCACTCCGGTGAAGTCGAACCCGGGACCTCTGAACTAGCCAACGGACTAACCAAACATGCCAACCATGCGAGATACTAAGCGGGTCTTGTTAGACAAGCCTCTGAAATAACTTTTGTGGTGATATGTGGTGGGAGTTTGGGGATAAGCCCTGGTCGGCGGGGGGCTAGCCACACGACCAAGGAATGACCAGGAGCCAGTTTAGGGGGGTGTGGTAGGTGGTTGACCAACATGTGTCCATATGGCTTTGCACACGACCAAGGGAAGAGGACCAAGGGCAAAGGACTAGGGCGCCAATGCCTAGCACTTGCACACATGGACCACCCATATGACCTGCAGCCCGGGGAAAAGGGGCGCAAATCAATTTTTTCCAATTTGTGGGTTGTAAACTTTATTATTGGATTTTTTAGTATTATTCAACCTGGTTTTTATGGATTTAAGCCCAAAAAGTGAGGATATGGAGCTCGATTTGAGGCCAAATCTTGGGAGGAAGTTGGGATAGAATCCCCAACCCAAATTATATATAAACCAGGTGTTTTGATAGTCCAAAAAAAATTCATAACAACAGAGTGATGAAGAATTTGTGAAGCTTAAGCCATTTTTATGTAGAGAATCTATTGAGGAAGTGAATTTTGGAGGCCATTTCCAGGAGTTACGCTTAGCCTTTTTCAGTGTCATCAGTTTTGTTGGATTCCTGAGGTCGAGCAGAACACAACCATACCAGTTTGTAATCCATTTGATGTACTTCTAATGTATTTTTGAAGCATTGAAGATTAATAAGAAAAACCTCCCCCACTAAGACAAAGGCTCGGAGACGTAGGAAACCTTGCCAAACTCCATTAACAATCTTTGGCGTTATGGTTTGTTGTTCTTAGTGCTTATTTTTTTGTTTTACATTCTTTATGATGGTTGCAACCTTATTTCATTCAATTTTCTTCTTCTCTTCAATTTCTAAATGGTAAATCAACTCATGAAAAAACTTGACCATAATCTTTAAAAGATCAATTTCGGATCATAAATTTACTTGAAAACCAGTTTTAAAAAATATCTACTTATAGTTGAAACAACGAAACATCAATCTTTAATAAAAGATATTTGTTCAAGTAGCAACTATCCTATGAGACAATGAAAGTTGACACACATTCTGCATGAAGTATCTTTCCTAGAAACAAATACAATGTGAATCCCACATGGTGACACACTTTCCTTATTAGCTCTTGATCTAAAAGTTTTGAATATGCTTCACTCTTCAACAAAGTGGTATGATACAGACCCAAATTTGGTAGTAATTGAATCTCTTGTTTAATTGACTTTTAGAGGGGCATTTATTTTTAGAGGGTTTTTTAACCTACACTTTATTATTGAAGATGATCTCTCTTATATCTTTCATTTTCTCATTGGTTGGTGTCCCACTCAAAGACTCTAAGTGACACATGCTACCATTGAACTAGAATATGTAAGTTCTTTAATTTCTTCCAACTCAAACTCACTTTTCTAAGCAGTCATGATCTTCAAAAATCTTTGGAATTAGTTCTGAGTGTAGTTCCTAGCACCGATATTTTGTGTACCCGTTCTTTTGGCAATGTTCTCACTTCTTGGGTGTTGTCAAATTACCTTTATTACATTGGTTTTTCATGCTTCATTCTTCCTCTCTCTTCTTGTTGTGAGTCATTTATTTAGGGACCAATAATAGTATGTTAGGAACTCTCATTACAAGTAAATTTTGTATCCCTGCAAGTTTCAAAGTTTCAAGACACAACGTGTAAGGTCCTAGATTTGGATGGTTTTGGGTATCTCTATTGTATGATTACTTTGGTTGTTATTAATTGGTATAGATGTATATAATTGAAGGTTGATGGTTAGAAGAGTTGGTTTTGGCACCCTTGCACAATGTCAAGGTGCACCATGGACATGTTAGATACCCTTGCTTAGATTGGGTGTGCGGAAAACCTTGGTAGCTTGCACTAGTTGGATACATTAAGATAAGCTTAGAAGAGAACTTGACGAGGGAAGGAAAAATGAGGGTTATTGAAGATGACCTTGTCTTATCTGTAATCATGATGCAAGATGAAAAACATTGGCATAGAGATCTTTACTAGCTTGGGTGCTTGGACTACATGCAGACCCAAGGAGTTGGGAAATCTACACTTAGGGGTTGCAATGAACAGTAGAGGTGCCTTTAGGCACAAGCATCCACAAAGTGAAATCATGGGATGTACTTGTTGACACACATCCATTGGATGCACTTTGGAATAGTTCTAAGTTGAGTGCACTTGGACACACTTGGGTTCACTACCGAGTGCCCTTGTCAAGGGAAATTGGGTGCACATGTTGGGCACACTTGTAGGAGATGGATGATCGAGGGACAAGTAACCAAAGGAAGCAAGTTGATGGATGCCACTTGGGTCCACCTTAGAGTGAAGGGGCTTGCAAGTTTGAAGAATGTCTCATATAAAAGGAGGATGCCTCAAAAGTGCTAAGGCAAAAGTAATTAGTCATTTTTCACATAGAGTGTAGAGGAGCTTTGCAGTTTGTGTTAAGTTTAGGGTTAGGCACAATAGAGAAAATTGCACTCGTTGAGAAAGAAGAAGAAGAAGAAGACATGACCTATAGAAGGTAGGCTTATAGTTGCTTCAAGGGTTGGATTATGCAATTCTATCGGGTAGTAGGAAAAAGTAAATATTGCCTTAAACTCATTGTACATATGTGATAGAGTTGCAAGCAAGAGGCTATAACTCCCTTGTTATATATATGTGACATTCTTCGTATAATAAAGTTAAGGAACCTACCTTGGATGTCGCCTATACATGTGTGTTGTGGACTCTTTATGATTGTTCAATGTTATTGTTCATTTCTTTGCTTGTGTTGGCTAAGTATTAAAATATTAGCTAAGTGTTAAAGAATTGTTGGGAAGTTTTAAAGGTCGTGGTTGGGCGTATCCCTATTGTTAAGTAAATTTGGTTAAGTAAGACTTAATTGCATTTGACATATTATAACTTAAGGTGTAAGGTTGTAAGTAGGTGCAGGTTGACTAAACCCTTACGATTGAAGCAAGGTAATGTTAAACAACCTCCACTGTCAAAATAGACTCGAGAAAAACTCAAGTTTACAAATAAAAAATTGAGTAAATTATAAATCCATAACACAAAGCCTTTATACTAAGCTAGTCGACAAAATACATTGTACATAGAGATAAGTCATTCAATGAATAACAATGGAATCCTCTAATGTATTTTAAAAACACACTAAGTGCATCCTTTTCTATATTCATTTAAATGGATTATCATCGAAAAGCAATAATGTTTTCGATTATATTATAACTTTATCTTTGTTATAAATGTGACATGTTATTTTCATTCATATCCCAATGAACAATTGTTTTTTTATTCCTTTTGTCTGCATTGTTATTTCTTCAAAGGATTTTAATTAGTCGAGTAAAAATGGGGAATAAAGTAACTAAAAAGATTTATGATTATTTGAAACTTTTCAAATTTCTCTTTTAAATGTGGGGTGTCAACATCCTTTTTCTAATTAATTCCTATAAATAAAGGGTAATGAAATGTAACATTTCTTTTATCAAAATGAGATGATTAAATCAGGTGTTTAACCTAGTGATAAAATATTTCACTATTAGAAAATCAGGTTAAATTGTTTTGTTTTTACTATTCATAATTGTGAAAACTTAAACAATATTATAGTGATCGACATTCCAAAAATGGATCTTATACTTTTCATTATTTGGAATTAAATACTTTGACACATTTTACAATTGGTTTCTTCCAAAGTACTCAAGTTTACCCACTTAACTACGTCTACCTGGTTTTCATGTATAATTTTATTCTACGGATTTATATGTGTGATTGGCTAAAATAGATAATGCATTAGTATAGTCTCTTATTGTTGATTTAAGTATTTTATTTATTGTTCTAGATTTGGTTGTTGATGATTACATTCGATTATCTGCATTATCATATTTGTTCAATTCTATTTGTCATTGCGTTAAGTGTGTTATTGTCATATTTTTAGGTTTCACAATTTTTAATTTTAATTGATTAGGTTATGAATACTAATTAATTGATAATTGTTTAAGTGATTTGATTTGATAATGGTTTAAGTATTAAAAATAAAAGAATAAAGTGACTATTTTAAATTTTAAATCTAGGGAATTTAATTAGCTAATAAGGATGTTTTAAGTGAATGATCATATTATTAGTAGATTATGATAGGAAGTGAAAGATCATACTAATAGTAGATTATGATAGGAGTGTTGAGGTATAAGCTTAAAAGTGGTGTAATAAGTAAGTCAGAATAACCATATAAAGGGATGGCTCTAAAGAATAATATTTGAAGTATAAAAAACCATAACTTAAATCAAAATTAGGGGATAAAGAAAAATATTGAGAATTTCAAAATATTATAAAAGACTAAACAAAATCAATCGCCTAAGAATGAGAATTTCAAAATGTCATAAAAGACCAAACAAAACTAGTCACTTAAGAATGGTAGTGTACCACATTTAGAAGCTTTAATAGTTTAAGTGAATCTTAAAACAAATCAAAGTCATAATGTGAGTAATTGAAGAAAAATACCTGTGAATCACAAAAGGACTAGTCAAATGACTCCACCTAGAAGTACAAAACTTAAAAGGACAAGATTGATATGTAAATTGCAACTATAAGGAAAAGAAATGAATCAAAAGTAGATCCACAGATCAACTTCATATCTCCAAATTGCTACTTTTGATTGACCAAAGAACATAGAATATCACTTGTCTACATTGAAAACTTTTTGGGAGGCAGCTAGTGAAGTGGATCCCTTGACCAAATGAGTGATGTTCAAAGGAACTTTGTCATATGCCACACCTACATGGTATCATAAGGCCAATAAGAAATCATTTATAAGTTGGGAAAAAGTGGTCATCCAAACCCTCAACTTTCACCAAGCTTAAAGGAACTGTTGAAGGATCAAAGATCCTTTGACTCAACAGTAGGAACCAAACCCGCCTTAGAGGCCCAATTAGACTCTGTTGCATCTGATGAGTGGAATGGTTCTCCAGATCTTTCGATCTGGCCAATTTACCGATGGGCTTTACTAGTGATTGACATGGTATCTTTATGTGAAAGTTCCTCCTTCAGGTTAAACGATTCACTTTTTGTCTTTTCTATTATTAGATGAGTCTGATAAAATAAGGGTAATGGTATAAACCAACTGATAGATGAAATTATTAACTACCGAAGATTGTTGAGCTTGGGATAACCCTCGTGCTCTAGCGTGCAGACAACGATATTCATACCTATTACAAGTCTATTAATAATACGTTAACTTGTTGGTATTTCAACACTGACTGAGATAACAAGTATGGAAATAAAATACGCATGTAATAAAGATAAGTGCAAGAAAAATAGTTTCCTTAGCTCTACCATCAATCACATATTAACACAAAGATTCTATTTTCATTATTTAGAACAAAAGAATTGTTTAAAGTATTGAAAAGATAGCTTATCAATAAGTTTAGAAACTCTTACTCATTACAGCATCAACTACTGAATTCAAAGATGGAAGTAGTTCCTCCTCAATCCAAGCACATAACGCTTTTGATGAAAATAAAATTTGTCTCTGTCTCTAAACATAACTTCTTAATTAAATTTGCTTAGAAATAGTTCTTTACAATTCTAAAAAAAGAGGGTCTTTCCCAAAACCATCGACCTCTTCTCACAAAGTCGATCCCCCTATTTAAAAAGAATCACTAACTTCAAATAACTACTAAAAGTTTGTGTTAAGTAAAAAAAAGAATGACATGTGGAGCTTGATCTCTTTGTTCTCTTGAGATCATCTAGTGGTTCTACTAGAGTGGATGATTCTTCGCGTACTCTGACCACTTAACGAAGAAATCCTCACATGTGTTAGCATACAGAAATCTACATTGGTCCATCGGGGATGAAAGGGTTTCCTTTATCTCTATTTCTTGATCTCTATATCTAATCATCTTGGCACTTAAACATTGAAGTACTGCGCAATCGTTGATCAAGTGTTCCATAAACTTCTTTACCTAACCTAGTGTCATGCTCGCCACCTGCGCCATCTTCGCTTCCCATGTTGAGTAGTGTTATGCATGGCGTTTGACTATGTAATGAAAATTGATAAAGTCTTCAAGTGAGCTGAACTCTAGAAGGCCAATGTCTTTCACCTCCCGATTGATCTTCTCCCAACTTTTCTCGCACTTGGCCCACCTTTTTTGTATCTTTCATTGAGGTTCTTGGGCCATACTTACCCAGTATTCGACTGCCTTCTTGATTCGGTAGATGATGCTATCCATCAACACTCGAATGCCATGCTCTTTCGCGTCTCGACCTTACTGTACTACACCGATATAATCGATTCGCTCCACAGGGTGGTATACCTTTTCATACCATCTCTCCATGTCTTTACAGGTTGCCAGCCCCATGAGAGTGTCTTTGTGAAATTCAGATATGCACACAATGAAGAGATTTATTTCGCTCACGAATTGTGCATATGCTTCTCGGAATTCACTCTTCAGGAAAACTGTTACTTGCGTTGAGTCCTGGTAATATTTCGTTAGATGGCGCAGATGGCTCAACTCCTTCTTTGTGGTAGCTAGTTCTTTTCCATCCTATTTTGCTCGATCCAGCGTGGCATCA
This sequence comes from Picea engelmannii, assembly GCA_009831015.1. Lineage (NCBI taxonomy): Eukaryota > Viridiplantae > Streptophyta > Pinopsida > Pinales > Pinaceae > Picea > Picea engelmannii. The sequence continues at coordinate 269,859 of ML787200.1, forward strand.
GTTATAGCCCTTCTTGCACCGATTAGCTCAGTTGTCTTTGCATTTTCTGTGTTGAGCAATGTTTCTTCTGTGGTGATGAGAAGTGTGTTATCAAGCATGAGCCTCCTTCTCTTGGTTGTCCTTCTCAATATATATTTCCTCTTTCTGTCATAAGCAATATCCTGTATATTGGTGACCTCATCCACGGGCTCAGGGATCTGTTGGTCTCCCCAGGTCAGAGTGTTTCCCAAGCTTCCTACCATATATATTTGTTCTATGACTGGCTCTTGTACTTCTTTGACAGGGGAAGATTTTGTATGTTCTAGTTACTTGACCTCTTACTAGTGTTATTCGACTGGTGGAGTGTCAGCCTTAGATGCGGAGACAGTCACAGGTTCAACACTAACTTGGTGATCGGCTGTTGAAGTGTCGATATCTAGCTGCTGCAATTCCTCTTCTTGTTCACTAGAGCCCAACTCATCCTTCGAGTTGTCTTTCGGAGTCCCCGATAGGTTGAGAAATTAAGTGTCTAGGATACTCTCAGCCTCATGGTCGCCCTGCAGAGGGTTTATAATCGAAGCATCGAGAGTTGGAGCAGATGTTCCCCTAGTTCTTCCTCCTCTGTGATTGGTACTGGAGTTATAAGCGAGATCTTCGAGCTCTCTTCATCATTGTAGATGGTAATTAAAGCAAAGAGAATGTTAGGCACACCTGTTTCACTTGATGTTCTTGGAATCTTCTGCTAGGCTAGAATAATCATCGGTGATCTGTCTTGTGGTGATGAAACTCTGGGATTTCTGGATCAGTGGTTCCCTCCAGTGGGGTTGATTCTGAGCCATTTAGCTCCTCTATGATGTTGATTGTGTCGAGCGGGGTGATCCTCATGGGTTCTAACAGTTGGGGATCATTTTCTAACCTTTGGATGACTCTTTGGGCTTCTTCTAACAACAACATCCCTCTCCTTTGTGCCTTTGTGGCTTCTACTGCTCTGTTCTCTTCCCTAACCATGAGGGATTCTTGAGCCGTCTGCTCTATCATTTCAACCTGCTCATCCATGCTCGTCGCTTTAAATATAGTCATATTGGGGTTATCTTTTCTGTGTAGCACCTCCTCCCAGTCCTGAGCACATTCTATAAGGATTTCGTCTTCAAACTTATCATGTGTGTATGGCCAGCATGAGGAGACTTGTGATGCATGTTGAACTACTAGGCCTTTAGGGTCATGTTTGTGAAATCATCCTGTGGGGAATATGTATTCCAACTAGATCAAACCTTCTTGTTTGGCTTGCGCAGTAACCTTCACCATGTAAAATCCTATATGGAAACCATAGGGTATGAACACTCGCTTCTTGTCTTTAACCGGAGTGGCATTATAGCCCTGCGGGATGGTTTGGTAACAGGTTTCTCCTACGACGAGCTGGTCTGGGACGTGGGCGGGGAATAAATGCGGTGCGTCGGTATCCCCAAACACCCGGATATAAGTAGTGGTTTCCTCTAAGTACCAGTGGCCTACTTTTGAGATCATTTTCTTGGTCGTTTCCGAATGTCTTAAGCATTCTTTCTTAAAATAAATAAAATAGACCCGAGCTATAAATTCATCACAGATGAGAACATAGGATTTTTTGTACCTGTTTTCCCATAGAATGTTGAAGCAAACATGTGCAAGTAGCTCGGCAACATGCCAACTTAGATCCATGCTTGTGAAGACGTTCCTTACACAGATTACGTCTAGTAGGTATGATGTCATGTGAAAAGCAGGTGTTTCTCCATCCTTTGGTGCCTCGGCCTGCAATATGTTAGTGCTCAATTGTTTTGAAATGATTTCTCCCCATTTCAAGTTGCTCCTGGAGATGGCCACAGTGTATGCCAGGGGAATCCATGCCTCAGAAAACTTGGCACAATCCCTCTCATACAATCGGTAGATTAGATCCATTAAATAAATGTATGGCTCCCTTAGGTTTGTTGTTCCATACCAGTTGTTGCTCTGGTTTGTGAATTTTTTGTCTTCCTTCCACCATGAGGCCATCAATCTGCTGGTGTCATGGAACTCATAGAATTTTACCACAAAATCAGTGTTTAATCGCTCCTCCGGGTCCCTGAGCTTGTATTTCTAGACTCCCATCGGGAGAAAAACACCGATGCATCCGTCATTTTCATCATTGGCCAGGCACTTCATTGCGTCTGTGTGGTCGATTATCCACCCTAGGGTCTCAATACAGGGCAAGATCGGGGTTCGGTAGGCTACCATATGTAGGCATGACCGTCGGATGTTCAGAAAAACCTGGTCATCAAGCATCCTTACGTCCGGGTCATTGTGGGGGATAAATTCCGGGTAATCTTCCCGGTTAATCCTATTGAAAAATATCCCCACTGTAGGAGCATCATATTTGACCCAGTGCTTGCCTCTATGTCACCAAATGCAGGGGGCTGGGAAAATTCCTTCTTAGTAAACATTCTGATGACCAGCTTCGCTTTAGTATCAAACTCCAATTGTGTCACAGCGACGGGAGAATATCCTTCATTGACCTCTGCTTCTTTTAATTTTGGTGCCCTTGGCGAGCGTCTGGTTGTTGGCTTCCTTGGAGGCATTTTCCTGTAGAACGAGTAGAGTTAGACATTGTCTTGCGAAGATGATACTTATATGTAAATAAATGTGATCATCGAAATGATAAAATCAATACATACCTCTTCTTCGCACTAGCTTAACTTGGTTTAAAATTCTAAGAATTGAGTGCAACTCTTGAGACACTCTTTTCTCTCCTTTGACTGCTCTGAGAATGAGAAACTTGTGTGCAGAATGTTGAGGTTCAAAATTGTCTTAATAATTTAAACACAGAGAATACTTACCTTGTCGCATTAGTTCTTCAATTCGGGGCGTAAATGCGATTTTACACAATCAGTCGCCAAGGTCAGAATTATGTTCAGGATTAAATGCGGTCATAGGCTGGCGGCATAGGAGCGGGTTACGTTGTGGTTCATTAACAATTTGAAATTCTCGTTATTCAATCGGTGCACGGGAAAACAATGTATGCGGAGGGAAACATTAATTGGCCTATTAAATGACAGAATCAAATCTTATTTTGTGTCGAAAACGTCCCATCATTATGTTGATTTAAACGAGTGGATCAGGGGTCAACATTTTTCTTAGACAATGTTCGTTGATATATTTTGGCAAAAGATTTGATGTCAATCCAACTTCCCGTACATCACTAATGTGTAAATATTGACCTAGAAGTGCGACTAGGACACGTGGAAACCTACAGTGACTCGAGATGAAACTAGGTCTTACGAGTTGCCTACACGGCAAAGACATGTGGCATCTGAATTTGGCTCCTTCACCTAAGAGTTTATTCAGAATCAGGGATTTTCGTTAGGTACGCACTTTGACAAACATGTCCTATCCCGCCGATGCCGAAGAAGTATCAAGGATCGGTGATCAACGAGATGTTGAAACAAATGTTCATGTATTACGCCCCTCGAAACTTGCCGATGTCGATGGGATATCGACAATTTTCTGAAAACTTCTTCATGACCATCGTTAGAAATCAGCACACTTCTCCTTCTTTTTTCTCGATGTCGATGATACATCGACGATCAACGATTATCATTGCTATGTGGTCATTTTACTGCTCATATTTCACCAATTTTGATAATAGGTGTGTGGGTCACAATTTTAGCTATGTATTCTTAGTTAAAAAACCAAGTTCTTTTTAGAGAAAAGTTTCAATTAGTTCAATGAATTTAGAGCAAGCCGATTGCGACCAATAAATAAAAAAACAAACACAACCATTGCATAAACCCCCTTGATTTCTACACAACTGAATATTCAAACAAGAAAAAATCGGTACCCAAAAAGAATAAATCTCAAAAACTTTTAGGGTGTGTTGAGGGCTCAACAGGAACCAACAAGTTGCAAGGGGAAATTGTTCAACATTATGGTTCCTAGTTGAAATATCTATTTGGATAGATGAAGTATCAAATCTTAGAGCCCATACAAATAGATTAGTTCATCTTGGGTCTTTGTCCTACCATCAAATCACAAGTTCATGGATTATACTTACGTCATATTGAAATCCTTTGAGACAACCATTAATATGGAAGACTAAATGGAGTTGGTTGATTAAGCAAAGGAATAAAGGATGTAGGAGTGGGATCAAAAGAAATTGAATAAATCCAAATGTGATGATATCCCCAAAATGATAAATATGGAAATCAACACAATAACTAAAATGTGTCAAATTAGAAAGATAGAAGCTCAAAAAATTTGAAGAGGTTCAATTCTTTCAGGCATGCAATATTGAAGAACACTAGAGGAACAAGTGTCCAATCAAACCAAGGAATTGAATTTATTTTCCCATTAGAAAAGGCAATCATGGCGATATTTGAAACTATTTAAATATATGGGACCAATATCAGGAACCTCAAGTATATCAAAATAATTTTCAAGCACAAGGGAAAGGAAACAACTCTTCTATCATGACACTTCCTAGAGGAAGGAAGGTGTGCAAATGTTTCACATGTAGATCTTCAAGACACAAAACCAATAATTGTATCTTTAGCACCCCCATAACAATGTTCTCTTACCTTTATTCCCTTGAAATGCATGATACAATGAATTTACTGTGGGAGAGCACATTGCACACTACATGTGCAAGTAAAAGCACACTTCACATGTGGGAGAGAGAGGTGGTCGCAAAAGGAAGTAACTGTACGAAATGGAGCGAAATGTATAGAAGTGTCCGTACAGGTTTTTGTGCATGTACATGGGTTTCATTGGGAACAATTGTGTACGTATGCAGGTTTAAGTGAGAACAATCACATGCATATGTGGGATGCAGTGGGAACAGTCACATATATGCATGTTGCAATGGGAAAATTCACATATGTACGCGGGTTGCAGTAAGGAGAACTGCATACATAGTTTTCTATGAAGAAAACTGGTATGTACAGGCTAACAAGTGATGTCATCAAGTTGTATAGGTGGTCTGCAGTATATTTGTGAGAAGAAGAAGTTTCCAGGATATTTGTTGAGTTTTGGTTTCTTTGATTTGTATAGTTATTGGAGGACAAGGTTGTCCTCATATTTTGGTGAAATTGTATTGGCTGAGAGGATGGGTTTTGTCCTTAGATTTGGTGATATTTGTATTGGCTAGGAGGGTTGGTTTTACCCTCTGGATTTTTGAATTTGATAAGGTTACAAGAACAAAAATATTGTGTCTCATATGTGTTGATGATTCATCTCTGATCTTTTGTGTTTTCGTTGCATATAACTTCAGTAAATTATTTTCAGTGTAAAATTATTCAGTGATAACAACTAGGGTTTTACTCTTACATCACTAGGAATCAATTTACAGATTTGAAAATTAGTCACATAGAGTTGCATGTGAAAATTGGCATGGTATCAGAACTTGGGATATGAAGAGAAGGGGATCATCTTGAAACACATTTGTTGGATACAACATTGGAGGAGTGGTGTTCTTGTTCCGGGTAGGTCACTATGGTGAACACATTGAAACTTGAGGATAGGTTGGAAGGGGAAACCAAATTCTGGGCTTGGAAGGCAAGGGTTCTCCTTTTGTTCGAAGAGAATGACCTCAAGGAGTATGGTGAGAGTCTGGTTGTAGCTCCTAGTGATTTGCGAGAGTTGACAGCTCATAAGAAGAAGGAAGTGAAGGCCAAGTAGGTGTTACTAGAGTTCGTCAAGGATCACTTGATTCCTCATATTGCTGAGAAGACATCTGCCAAGGGGATGTATGATGCTCTAGTAGGTCTATACCATAATGGGAATATAGGCAAGAAGTTGCATTTGAAGCATCACCTTCAAGTTGTTAGGATGTCTAGTGAGGACACGGTCGTGAACTATCTTATGAAGATTACATAGATTTGAGATCAACGTGTGGCCATTGGTGATAAGGTGGAGGATGTTGAGTTGGTGAATGTAGCGTTGAGAGGTCTTCTGAGGTCTTAGGAACCATTTATGCAGGGGGTCTATGCACGAGACAAGTTACCAGACTTAGATAGACTATGGACTAATTATATTTAGGAGGAGACCTAATTGGTGTCCAAGGATGATATTGATGGCATGGTGAAGAGTAGTGGTGATGAGAACTAGGCCCTTGCAACCTGCACTAGGAAGGGAAGAAGAGGTTCTCCAAGCAAAATAGGTTCACTGGGGAGAAGGGATTCTTCGAAGAGAGAAGCATCTCCAGAGCCAAGATGGAAGAAGTATCTTAGTAAGATCAAATGTTTTGACTTCCATTACTTTGGTCATTATGCTTCATAGTGTCCACACCGGAAGGGAAGAGGAAGGAGGCAACAGGCATCAATAATAGAGGTTGATGAGGTTGCAGACAGGTTCCAGAGGGAGATCTTGTTGGTCTCCTCCCTTTCAGGTACAGGTTCTAGCATGGGGACTTGGTTGGTGGACAGTGAAACATATTACCATATGATAGGTGCTAGATATTTATTTGACATCTTCACAGAGACTAGATCAAATTTGTGTGTGGAGCTTGGTATGGGGACCAAACATGTAGTACGAGGATATGGTACAATATCATTTAGGGTGGAATCAAGAGAGGTAATGAGGGTGTCGAATGTGTTATGGGTGTCAGAGCTCAGGAGGAGCATTCTCTCAATCTTAGAAATTGATAAGAAGGGATACCACATATTGTTTCAAGAAGGACATGTGTTATTTGTACCCGAACGATCTAGATTCATATCAGTAATGTTTTTTGGAGTTAGAAGGGGAAACCTATATAGGTTGAGGGGACATCCTATGCGTGTTGTGACTAGAAGGAGAAGATATACAGATGAGGAGGAGTAGGTATCTCCATCAGTGATGAGGCAAGTAGCCCCACCAATAGTATTGACTCAGGGGGATCCAACCCTTAGGATCCAGTAGGGAGGAGTAGCCTCCTAGGACTGCTCAGAGGAGATTAGACTTCAAAGGAGTTCAACATGTTTAGAGGGAGAATATGGCTCCAGAGATTGTACAAAATCAGAGGGATTCTAACTTCAAAGGGAGTCAAGAGACTTAGAGGGAGTCTAACTTCAGAGGGATTCAAGAGGCTCAGAGAGAGAGAGTCAGCCATTCATAGGGAGTTCCCCCTTAGGCTCAGGTGGGAGAGAGGCATCTTCCAGGACTGATATATAGGTGTAATGGGTTAGGGAGGCTAGATAGGAGGTTCATAGGTAGGAGGATTCAACTAGCTAGGAAGAATGAGGAGTAGAAACCACTTCAATAACAGAGGCAAAAACCAGTGAGGCAAATTGGACAACATTTTTTTCTTCAGTGGCCTAGGATGCAACCAATCAGGAGGATTAGAGTGCAGTTGTGGGAGAGGATACAATACAGGAGACAAAGTCACTCCCAGGATGAAAGATATAGATACTTATAGTATTAGAGGTACATCTAGATGTTGGAGGATGGGATACCTCCCTCGCTAAGAGGGAGTGTTGATGATATTGTAGCTTCGGGAGGTATTCCCAAAATAGGCCAAGACCCATTATGTCAAATGGTGCTCTTTGATGATTTAGTATTTCATCTAAAGTTGAAGAGCTTTGTGATGATTTCTCAAACTTCTTTCTCAGGTGGACTTTTCAGATTCAAGAGTGTTGCAGATATCTTCTTTTTCTTTCAGTTGAGCCTTTAGAACTTCTTCAATCTTATTTGCTTCTTCTACTTGAACCTTTAAGATAGTTATTGTCTTTTTTTTTTCCTTATCATCATATTCCTTCTCTTTATATTTATGTAGTTCCCGCTTTTTCTCTTTGTTCTTTTCCTTAAGTCTGTAATTTTCTTCTAGGGAACTAATGAGTTCTACTTTAAGATTTACTTTTGCATATTTAACATAATTGTTTTCTTCTTTTGAGTCTGTATCTTCATTTGTTTGTGTTTCCAGACCCATAAAGATAATCTTGTATGCTTCACTGTCACTATCATCTGATGAGAAATCATCTTCATTGGTATATAGATTATTCCTTTGTCTGTAAGGCCTTTTCTTCTTTTCAAGATTCTTTTTTTTTATTTTCTTGAAATTAAATTCTACTTTCTTATTGGTATTTTCATAAGGACATTTATGAGAAAAGTGTCCTATTTTTCCACAATTAAAACACTTGAAAGGGAGCTTACCTTTATATTTGTTCTTGAGCTTCCTGGCAAAATTTGCTTCTTCCTCATCCAGTTCGTTGTCTGAGCAATCACTTATCTTGCATTATGTCCTCTTTGATGCGTTAAAGGTTGCTTCCTTCCTTGATGTTCATGGTGTATTATCTTTTTCTATGCTCATTTCATATGCAGTTATGGTTCCATGCAGTTCATACATCATCAGTTTATCTATATTCTTCATTTCCTCAATAACAAATATCTTGGGATTAAATCTTGAGGGAAGTGACCTAAGCACCTTCTATATAATAATATCTTCTTCAACATCTTCTTTGAGTCCTCTAATGGATTTGACAACCTCATCTACACGAAGAAGATAGGTTGCAATATTCTCTTCTTCATTCATCTTGAGAGTCTCAAATTGTCCTTTATAGATTTGTAACTTTTCTCTCTTAACCTTATCATCTCCTTCATAAATCATTTGTAGTTTGTCCCACATCTCTTTAGATAAGGCACAATGCATGACTTTGATGTATATTGATTTTGTTAATCTGCAAAGAATAACACTTTTTTCCTTGGAATTATTGTTACTGAGCCCGATTTCAGTCATTTCAGTTGGGGGAGTGCCTGGATCTTTGTAACCGTTTACTACTAAAGCCCACACATCATATCCAAGTGACATTAAAAATGATTGCATTCTTATTTTCCAGAAGACATATTCTGATCCATCAAATTTTGGGGCTTTCTTTGTGGAGAATCCTTCCTATCCCTCCATTGTGAGGATTCACCTTCCAGTGGTTAGACTATTCCTGAAGGAACTTGCTCTGATACCAATTGTTGGAATAATGAGAGGGGGGTGAATCAATATTATACGATAATTTTTATCACAAATTCTTTTTAATCAAAATTTGTTATTTACTATTAATCAATTATGAACAGTTAAATCATACAATACACAATACACAAAGATTTACCATGGAAACCCAATTGGGAGAAACCACAATCCTTTATTTATAAAAATTTGTAAGCACCAACTTACAACAGACACCAACCTGCAATAATCTTTCCAGGCACCCACATGCAGGGGATATTGATCCCCTTGTTGAGTACCAACTCACCCAATCGACACCAACCCACAAAATTATTATTTATAGGCACCAACCTGTAGGAGACACCAATCCCCTTCGTTTCTCAACCCTTTCCAGCCTGAAAAGTTTTGTTTGATTTAGAAAACATTCTCCAACATCCTTCATCCTCTATGTCATCAAGTCTCATATCTTCATAGCTTTCACGCCTTCGTATGGGCCTTAGAGCCTCTGTTCTCTTCACACTTCTTTCATCATACACTACAACTCTCACTAGATCGATCAAGGGATAATTATTTATATAGTTCATGTACTCAACCATTTTTCCACTTATGAAGTTATGTTCATCAATTTGGCTCCGAGTCCCTTTGCCTCTTCCTCAAAATCAGGCCCTAACACTTTTCATTTCACATGATCTACTCACAAACCACACAACACATTTTGACACTCAATAACCATCAGATATCATCTTGGATTAAATCTTATCCATTGATTTACAATTACGCTCATTAGGGTACCACTTAATTCTACAACACTTCAATGTACAACAATCATTCTATTTTTCCTTTGTTTGATCATAACCGTTGATCTGCGATTGCATATATTGGGACAATCAAAGTGCCCATCGGACCTCCAAAACCTCAACACTCATCCACTATCCAATCAAGGTTTCCATTTAATTTCCACCATCAATTTGTATCATATTTGTCGGGACCACCAGGCCTATCGGACCCTTGGGGCCTTATCACTCAGCCGCCATTAGATTTAGATCAGATTTGATCTCATCCGTTGATCTAGCTTCTTTCATATTAGGACCACCAGGATGCCTTCAACATGGAAATCGATATAAGGGAAAAGAATATTCTTTGATGCCTTTTCTTCAGAGCATAGACAAAAGGTTGAACTATTTCACTCCGACATGAATGACATCGAACGAGAATCTTCCTTCATATCTTTGTATCGAAGCACCACATTTAATCTCAGTCGTCGATCTATTCCCATGTTCATCGAATCACCGGGCTATTGGACCTCGGGACCTCATCACTCGGCCACTGTTAGATTTAGATCTTCATTCAATATTTGATCATGTTCATCGGGACCACATTGAGTTCTTCAACATAAATATCGATATAAGAAAGGGAATATTCTTCGATGCTTCTTCTTCGGAGTGTATATAAAAGATTGAAATATTTCATTCTGACATGAATGACACCAAGAGAGAATATTATTCGATCCCTTTACTTTGACCAACAATTTGTTGCCATGTGTCCCTTTCGTGGTCACTGGTGTATGCCACTCCGATATGATGTGGCTGCTTAGTTGGATTCAATGTGGATCTGTCATGGTAATGACATGGCTACTTACACTGATGTGGATGTCACGTTGATGTCATTACTTGCTTCAACTCTTCTTCGTACACTTTGCTAACTTGGCACTTTGACACATGGGAACCTATGGGCGGAGCATCAAGGAATATTCCTTTTTCAACACCGTTGGAGCTAATCCATCGACGCTCAGAAGATTGGGTAAGGTTCACAACTCTGATAAGAGGGGTATCGAAGAATATTCCATTTTGTACTGTTATTTCAGAGCACAATATACTTTGTTGACGTTATGGCTCTCAATACTTAATTCCAAAAGCCAGACTCCAAATGAAATTTGATGTTGGTTGTCAATATGGATAGACTCCTATGAAAGATACAATCTCATTTGTCTGTTATTAACACACAAATATAGACTCTGGGCATTGTAATTGATGGTCACGATCGATTGTAAATTTTGATCCAACGATCATGGTTGATTCTTTATCATGATCTGACAATTCTTGTTCCTCCACACTTGTAAAGGGGATTCAACTCTCTATCCACCTGAAAACATGATTCGACAAAGTCCAATTTACTCTCGATGTAGGATCATCGATCTCTTCGATGATGGATGATCAAGGCATGATTAATGACAAGTTTTGATACTTGGGCCTGTCATCACAGTTTGTCTGTCTTTATCTTCACAGGGAGTCACTATCAATAACCTCCAGAAATACCTTTGACATCAATGACAACACAATTTCCAACAATATACATAATAATTGCATGTCATATGCCTCTCCCAGTTTCACAAACTATTTCGCCTATAGATTTCTAATCCTCTTCCTACTAGACATATAAACCCCCATAGAGTCATATTTCTCCTAGAATCCTTGGATTTACTAGTGCAATTCATAAGTAGAGGGAAACCATAGATTCATATGTATTTCTTTCAAGTTGACCACAAGAAATGGAAGGAAGTAGAAGACTATGATTAATGGAACGAGTAAGCAAGAATAAGCTTGCATGCATAAAATTTGGCTTCATATACCTTTGACTTGCATGGGACAACAAGTTCTCCTTCAAGTACAAGAAGACTTTGGAAATAACACATAAGGTAATTTGGAAAAAGGTTGCAAGATGATAATTTAAGCATAAGGAAACCTTAGGATGTCAACAATTATTTCTCTAGAACCGCTTGTATTTCCCCTCTTGTGGGCTCATAGTCTTGTTTTTTCCATTTTGCAACCTATCTTTTGGCTTGCATTATATTAATATATATCCTTTACATACTTAACCAACATAGTACGAAGTGCACCATGGTCATATCTATCAACACAACCAACAGGAAATGTATCAAAACATAAACATTAGAAACCACCTAACACAAGTGCATATGTCTAGCCATCCTCTCATCAATCCTTGGCCTTGGGCTCTATTGAAATATATACAATAAATTTACATCATAGGATATTTAAACTTAGCACTTGAGGCTTGACACCTACCAAGACAACCATATATACCTTATTTGATCACATCTAACCAAAGGATACACAATTTGGAATATTACACATGTAGTAAAAAAATATAGTGTTTTCCTCTTTTTTTCTCTCCATTTCTCTAACTCATACTTATCTTTTGGAGTTGCATCTTGCCCTTCAACCAACTTCAAAAGTTTCAAATCATGAACATATTTCATATCTTAAATTTCAAAATCTCATAATTCTCACCATCAAGCTTTTTCTTTGAAAGTGTTATACTTTAATAGATGTGTGAGAAAATGAAGAGCACAAACATTGATTATTAATTATCTAATCTCCTATAATCATGAATCATTAGCATAAGCAAATCAAAAGAAAGAACAAGAGACAAATACACCAAAATTTGTAGTGGTAAAACTTGTTATATATAGAGGAAACATCCATTGTTCAATATGAATCACTCTTTTTTTTCAAAACCCTATTACGATAAGCCAGTCAATCTCTACCATATCTCTGCAATGAATTAAGTTATCCAAATTGATGATAATGATCCATTGAGTAAAGAACTCAATACCCCCTCAATATATAGTTGTCAATAGTGAGATGACCATTTCACCTAAATAATGTAGGATAAATTAAATCTCAACTACCAAACCCATATTTAGGAACATGGAGCCACATAAATTCTCATTTCAAATAAAAAAGAGCCATGTAAATGGTCCCATAAATTTTAATGACATCCCATTACATGTGCACTAATGCCCAACCAATAATTATCTTTAATGTTACAGATGTCATCATAACAACACTACACAGAGAAACAAATGTGGCCACTAGACAACATTAACACATATTCTAACATTCACCCTTAATGTTGACTATGGAAACAAATACAATTGCATAAGAAAATGATATTAGATTAAACTAAAGATGGTGGTAGTCAAAAAAAATTTGAAGAGGCTTACATCCCTCCTTTGCTAGTCCCACTTGTTGTAAACTTCTATTCACTTTATCCTTCCCAAATATCAAAATATCAATAATAGAAAAAGTAATTTTAGCTCCAATTTCCACTTCTCAAAACAAAAACTCTTTCCAGTGTCTCTTGTGTTCAAATCTTCAAAATTAGAACAACAATGCACTTATCCCAATGCTATAGATCATAACAACCTAGCTTGGTTGATATAATACCATGCTAAAAATTTAGGTAACTTACATTTTTCACGTCTTTTGCTTTACTTTGACACACTTAGAATTGAAATTTGTGACTCAAGATAATGTAATCAACTATGATTGATCAAATCCACCTCTACGAAAAAATATTTACGTCAAGTCCAATCACATAATAAGTAACTTTGATACCAATGCATTTATCGGACTATAGACCAATTTATTCAAACTGAGAGCATTTGCTACTTTAATATTTAACATTATGTCCCTACAATGCTTTGATACAACAACAAATGCATGTTCTTCAATAGACATGTTCCTTGGACACGTATTTTTGTTTCTGAAGAACAACAATTGGCATTGATATGCAATTTGAATGAATGGTGATGCTTAAAATATCTTCATATCAATTACACAAAGAATTGTTGGGTGAAGATCTTGCAAAAAAACACCAATATTATTATAATTTTACAAATCATAAATTGTAAAATCAACCACACAATGATTTTACAAATCAAAACAATGAAATGATATTGGATGTGGATGGCTAAAAGAGAGAAAGGCTCCAAAACACGAGAGTTCATCATTATTAGAAAAGTCTAAGTGTGTAGTGATCCAATTTTTAAAGCATCCTCAGATTTTTTTTTGGTAAAAGGGTACACAAAGCATAACTGTGGAGAAACATGAAACCATACCAAAAACTAACTTCAACTTGCAAGGGCCATTGATAATTATATCTGTGTCTTTTTATTTATTGGTCACTAAATACATGTCTTCCAATACAAATGGCTTTTGTCAAACTTCCCAGTAATAGAGGTATGAAATGTAAAAAATAGCTAAGATGACATACACTATTAGCAATATCACAAACATGACCAAAAGTTATTACCTAGAACAAGCTCAAGAACCTTACATAAAATTGCCTCTTTGAACACGGTACCTGCAAGGCAATACAAGTTTTTCTCAGTAAACCGACACCATTATCCTTGGAAGCACCATGAATAGAGAGCTCACTGAGTTCCTTAGTTTACATTCTTGGTGACATGGCTCCCTTGACCATGGTAATAGTTGTAAACCCAAGTGGGCAACAAAAAGTAACTAGAGTAGCAGTCCCCACCCTGAGATGATGATCATTATGCATGCTATCTATATGCCTAAAACAAGACCTATAGTCTTGTGAGTAGTTCATATTCCAACCAGCGTCTCAATCCCCATCCTGGTCCCAAGCCTCTTATGGACCCCTGCCCTATTCATTTTCATCCCTTTTATTCACGGGATGAGAATCCCTCTGTCTTAGAATATCCTTGGTCCAAGTCCCAATATTTGCATACCCATGGTCCCTATTGCCTCTATGCTTACATCCTACCATAGTAATTCCTTCCAAAAAAACAATCACAACTCTTTTCCACTTCGTGATGGCTATTAAATCCCACGAAGAAACCCTAAGAATTATTTAAATAAGTTGCCTCCATTTACTATAAACCATTGCAAATTAGATTATGATAAAAACACCATAGTTTTTTACTCATTTTCCATCCCTACTTCCCTGGATCGAGAAAGAGGGGTTTAGATGAAAGCATGGATAGAAAACAATTGCTCTCTAAATCTCTTGTACATGATCGCAACACAAAATGAGACTATTGACTCCACCTACTTTTCCAATAAATATGAGTGTAGTTTTTTACTCATTTTCCATCCCTACTTCCCTGGATCGAGAAAGAGGGGTTTAGATGAAAGCATGGATAGAAAACAATTGCTCTCTAAATCTCTTGTACATGATCGCAACACAAAATGAGACTATTGACTCCACCTACTTTTCCAATAAATATGAGTGTAGTTTTTTACTCATTTTCCATCCCTACTTCCCTGGATCGAGAAAGAGGGGTTTAGATGAAAGCATGGATAGAAAACAATTGCTCTCTAAATCTCTTGTACATGATCGCAACACAAAATGAGACTATTGACTCCACCTACTTTTCCAATAAATATGAGTGTAGAATTTCATATTTGAAATTATTTAGAGATTTAAGCCTCCCATTTGCAAATAAATGTAACTAATTAAAATAAGCTTAAATGTTTTATTTTTAAATCTTTATTAATGATATAAATATAGCTTTAAATTAATAAGAATTTAGAAAATCATATATATATATATTTTTAAAATAAAAATTTAACTTAATATTTTTTCAAATTTTGATTATGTTAAAATGGTTTTCATTAAAAAAAAATTAACAAAATTAATACGATATATACTGACCCAAAAAAACATTAGAATTAGTCTCGTACTTAATAACATGGACTAAGAATACCCCGGATGGGGTGACAAGTAGCTATAGCCATAGGAAAGATGGCATGGGGCAGCAACGGGAGTTAATAACC
>ML787200.1:285364-306028 GCA_009831015.1 Picea engelmannii
TTGTGCTAGGCACCAGGCCTAGGGAAGCCATCACCTTGGCTTTCATGGCAAGCCTCCCTGTCAACTCAGGCTGCACTATGAAGGAAAATGCCTTGGAGAATTCTCTCATTTTCACTATGCAAATCCTCTTGCTCCTTGACTCTCTCGAGCTTTCTCATTGCAAACTTTCCCCACCATTCCCTCTGCTCTTCACCCTCACTCCACCACAGGCTAGCCTCCGCAATCCCTCCACCATGCCAAGAGAGAAGGGGAAGTCCAAAAGAGGACCAATGTATAACAATGCCCTCTCCATGCGCAACAGATTCACCCCCTCCCAACTAGCTCTCATCACAATTCGCACCTCCAGTCCCAAGAGTAATAGCCAGGGGCCGCCTTAGCTTCCCTCGTCACCCTCTCACATACCTCCTTTAATCTGTGGTAGCTGCCCGGTCGGAGAGGAGGTGCCCCCTCCGAAAGAGAGCACTCCTCTGCTCAATCATCCTCTTGCCCCCCAAAAGATCCACCCACAGGATCAGGTGTTTGACACATGCAACTGTATTGTGGAGGAAGAAATTCCCCCAAGCAGGCAGGTGGAGGACCATTCGACAAGCGCAGGAAAGGAAACGAAGGTGGAGACACCTCTGCTCTCCCCAAACCGACTCTCAGACGAACACCTCCAAATCATTTTTGAAATACGGTAGAAGTAGGATGACCAGCTACACATTCAATGCATCCTTGGCTAGAGAATGGATATCATGTTAGATGCTTTGGCGGATGCTCCAGCGTGAAATCGCTGCCCAACTTGCGGCCAAAAGTTTGTCCCTACCTACAACATCCATGGCAGCCTGAGCTCGCACAGGGAATAACACCTCCAGGTTTTTTTTTTTCTCTCCTTCTAGTTTTTTCACCTCTCCAAAGATGGGCAGAATCTCCACCTCACGACGCAAGCTAGATGGTCATGGCGACCAATTTATGATCATTGTTTTGTTCATACTGTTTTGTTTAAGTTGTGACGTGTCAAACTCTAAGCTTTTGATGAAAGCCACCTATTCTGGTTTCTCTTTTGTGGCAGAACAGGTGGCTAATAGATGGCATTGTATAGACATAAGCAGTTATTAATATAAGGATCTTACTTTACTTACAAAAAAAAAAAACATGGACTAAGAATATACATAAAAATTGATGTAGTTAAAAAAATTTATATGTCGATTTCAGCATAAACTCAATAGGCGAATTTGTTTTATTTTGACACTTTCATTTAACTTAACATACTATAGAGTATTCAAAAAGAGTAATAATAAAGCTCCATGGGATAGCACAATTGGTGAGATGTGTCCACACTCTTGGTATAGAGAGGTCACATGTTCAAGCACTCTTACCATCCATTAATGTGAATATCAATTTTGATTTTGTTTGCAACTTGACCATCTAGATGAATTAGTTCACTTTTTGCTATCTCACCCACTCATTGTTAATTTATAAAACTCATTGTTAATTTATAAAATAATATCAATTTGATTTTGTTTGCAACTTGACCATCTAGACGAATTAGTTCACTTTTTGCCATCTCACCCACTCATTATTAATTTATAAAATAATAACAATCTATTTTTAAGATCACAACAAACCCATATATATATATAAAATAATAATAATTTAAGATTACAGTATTATAAAAATTATATATATATATATATATATATATAATTTTACACGTCTGAGCAAAGGTATGTACGCACGTTTGGCACTTTATCGTATGTGTTCTTGCCGTTTAGGAATGTGGCTTCCGGAACGAGCGATGGCAAATGGGGGATGATGTCGATTTTACGTTTCTCGATGCATCGCACCACGTTAACAGATTCCAAAATCCAGTCACACCTTGAGCCTGTAGCCGCCTGATTTTCTGACTTCAAGAAAATACACAATCATTGACTTGTT
The DNA here is from genome assembly GCA_009831015.1 of Picea engelmannii. Classification (NCBI taxonomy): domain Eukaryota; kingdom Viridiplantae; phylum Streptophyta; class Pinopsida; order Pinales; family Pinaceae; genus Picea; species Picea engelmannii. The sequence continues at coordinate 287,282 of ML787200.1, forward strand.
GACCCGCAAACCCTTCCATACAAGTCCATGGACTACTGGTTCTGCAAATATATTCATCGCTCTGTGATGAACAAGGGGCTTTCACAGACAACTGTGAGAGAATACAAAGGAAAGAGTAAGAAAAATGGTTGCGATCCAAATGGAAAATGCATATGGCTTTGTATTATTGCTTGGATTGTTGCTCTGCTTGCAGTGCAATTGCCTGTCAGAGGAAGGGCAAATACTATTGCAACTGAGGGCTAATTGGAATACTAGTGGGGAACTTAGCGATTGGAGAAGCGATTCAAATAGTGACGACCATTGTAACTGGACTGGAGTAATCTGTGATGGAAACAACAAGTCTGTTGTGGGTCTGAACCTTGAAAACTTGAATATCAGTGGAACAATTCCTGCCAGTATCGGCCAATTGAGTAATCTGAGGGACTTGCACTTGGACTGGAATTATTTTGGCGGGGATTTTCCGTCTGAGCTGCTGAATTGCACCCGTCTGCGAAGCCTGACTTTGTCTCAGAACGTGTTCGTTGGGCCCTTGCCGGATGATATATATAAACTGGAGGAGCTGGTGCAATTGGACCTCTCGGTCAACAATTTCGCCGGCGACATTCCTGCTGGATTCGGACGGTTGCCTAAGCTTGAGGTATTGCTCTTACACTATAATAACTTGAATGGTACTGTTCCTTTCTTCCTTGGGAATCTCTCTTCGTTGAAAAACTTAACACTGGCCAACAACCCTCTGGCTCAAGGTGTAATTCCACATGAACTCGGGAATTTGACAAGGCTACAGCAGTTGTGGATGAGAGATTGTAATTTAGTAGGAGAAATCCCAGACTCATTAGGGAATATGGCATATATGGTACAGTTGGACCTCGCACAGAATCTTTTGACTGGCAGGATCCCCAACAGATTGATGGCCCTTTCAAACATGACAGGTTTATTTCTATATAAGAACAATTTATATGGACCAATTCCAGACAATATCAGCAATCTTAAGAGTCTTGTGAATTTGGATCTGTCACGCAATGAACTCAATGGAAGCATCCCCAATGGGATTGGAGCCTTGACAAACTTAGAGACACTGCAGTTATACAACAACCAGCTCTCTGGATCTCTACCCTCTGGGCTTGAGAAGCTTACTAATTTAGTCCATGTCAAGCTTTTTACCAACAAGCTTACAGGACAAGTGCCCCCGGGAATTGGGATGGGTTCCAAACTTGTTGAGTTTGATGTATCAATAAATAACCTTTCGGGTCCTCTTCCGCAGAATGTCTGTAAAGGTGGAGCACTGATAGCTTTCATCGTTTTTAAGAATAATTTTAATGGTAGCCTGCCTGATTTTCTAGGAGATTGTCCTAGTCTAACCAGTGTTCAAGTCCAGGATAACCAGCTTAGCGGTGAGGTTCCTCTGGGGTTATGGAGTTCTCCATTTCTTGGAGAGTTCAGATTGTCAAACAATGCTTTTCATGGCCAAATTCCTGCTCAGATCACCAAGGCAGTCAATCTGTGGGCGTTGGAGATATCAAACAATCAATTCAGTGGAACTATTCCCTCTAACATTGGACAACTGTGGAATCTCAGCAATTTTATGGCCAGTCATAACAATATATCAGGGACTATTCCAGTGGAACTTACTAGTTTATCCTCACTGCTGGAACTTTCTCTTGATCACAATATGTTGTATGGGGAGCTCCCTGGGACAATAATATCATGGAAAGGTCTTTCTCAGCTTAACCTTGCCAACAACCGCATCACAGGATCAATCCCTGCATCGCTTGGGTTTCTGCCTGTTCTTAACAGCCTTGACCTCTCAAACAATTTACTTTCAGGGAATATACCTCTTGAGTTAGATAATCTCAAATTGAGTTTTCTGAATGTGTCTGGCAACCTCTTGTCTGGCTCTGTTCCTGTTGATTACAATAATCTGGCCTATGATAAAAGTTTTCTTGACAATCCGGGCCTTTGTGGAGATGGGCCATTAATGCTACCTTCATGTTTCCAGCAGAGAGACAAAGCCGAAAGCCATCTATATAGGGTATTGATTGCGGTTACTGCTGTGATAGTAGTAGTGTGCTTGATTGGTATAGGTTTCTTGTATAAAATATGCAAGAATTTTGCTCGGGTTAAATCAAGTACAGAGTCATGGAATCTCACACCCTTTCACAGGGTGGAATTCAATGAGTCAGACATTCTGAAGAGATTGACGGAAGATAATGTTATCGGAAGTGGAGGTGCAGGCAAAGTGTACAAGGCAACACTGGGAAATGATAATATTGTTGCTGTGAAAAGGATCTGGAACAACCGGAAACTGCAATCTGCCCAAGACAAGCAATTTCGAGCAGAAGTGGAGACTTTAGCGAAGATTAGGCATGCCAACATTGTCAAGCTGCTTTGCTGCATATCTAGTTCAGATTCTAATCTGTTAGTGTATGAATACATGCCAAATGGTAGCCTGTACGAACGGCTTCATAGTTCTCTAGGGGAAACGTTGGATTGGCCTGCTCGTTATAAGATTGCTTTTGGTGCTGCTAAGGGAATGTCCTACCTGCATCATGGCTGTTCCCCTCCAATAATACATAGGGATGTTAAATCATATAATATATTGCTGGATTCTGAATTGGAGGCCCGTATTGCTGATTTTGGTTTAGCTAGAATTGTAGAGAAGCTGGGTCAGGAGAATGTAATGTCAGGGATTGCTGGCTCATATGGATATATTGCCCCTGGTAAGAATTTACAGCCGAAAAGTTATTGCCTTTGAATATATGTCTGTTTTAACTAAATGTGTCAGTGAACAGAAAATAAACAATTCTATCTGAACTGATTTAATTCATGGACATGTGTGCAGAGTATGCTTACAGCTGCAAAGTGAATGAGAAAAGTGACATATACAGCTTTGGTGTGGTCCTGCTGGAGCTTGTGACTGGCAAGAAACCCAATGATGTAGAGTTTGGAGATGACTCAGACATTGTTAGGTGGATTCGGAATCAGATTCACATCGATATTAATAACGTCCTGGATTCACGGGTAGCTGACTCATATAGAGAAGAAATGATGCTGGTGTTAAGGGTGGCTCTGATATGCACTAGCACTCTGCCCATCAATAGGCCTTCCATGAAAGAAGTTGTGGAATTGCTGCTTCTCTGCAGCACAGATGAACAAATTAGGAAGGCAGCAGCTACCACTTTGTCTCCCCATCTGAAGAGGAATCCCAGTGCTTTTACATCCAAGTCTACATATGCTTCCTCTTCTGCACACACTAGCACATGTCCATTTATTGACAATACGTGTGGCATAGACGTGTGACCTTTATCTTAATTTTATCACCAATATTAAAAGCACTTTTCATTGATGCCCTGTACCTTGCTGGACTGTAGATGAATTTGATTCATAGAGCAGTACGAAAATATTGGTTTTATTAGTTTGTTTCAAACAGAATATACGTCTATCCCAATGGAAGCGTTCCATCAGTTCCTTGCACATAAGCATTTGTTGACCCCTGAAACACAAAGAGAAACGTTGCAGGCAAAGAATAGGCCAGACCTCACGAGACCAGCCGTCCAGATTTGGTAACAAGTCGCAACAAAACTAGAATCTCAGTCTCTCGATAGCAGCTCTAATATGAGCTGGTTTTTCTGTAGCATAGCCTTCAAAACAAACAATCCTTTGAGTTTCATAATCCCTTTATCACTGAGTATAGTGTTTAATAGGCCATTTTGGCGGCCCAACTGTAAAACATCTTATGCAGGGTAGCCTGTTTTAAGATTGTTCTACCAAAGAGATGATGATGATGGAATGGATGTATCACAATGTGTTCCAAATATCATTGAGCTCATCATCATGGATGGGTGATTGACATTAACTTCACTGAATCTCCTCTACTATTTGAAGGTAGTCATGCGGCTTACATCTCTTGTTATTCCAAGAATTGTAGTGTATTTTAACCTTTTATTTAGGCACCAGCACATGAAGAATTGTAAGCACCAGAAAAGTAAAGTAGCAACTGTCAAAGGAGGATATACAAACAGCCTACCAGACTTTAAAGGATACCTCCAAAAGTTGTATGAAGTAGAACAGCATTGAATAAGTTTCTTTTTGTTACTGAAGATTGTGCCTATATGGGATGTTTTTTACATAACTCCATCTTTCATATGGGTTGGATTGATCTTTTCGTAATATATGATACATGATATTATTTTTGGCCATCTAGCCATTTAGTAACTTTACCCACTGCCACCAATGATATGTTCTCACTAGTGGGTGAGTCATAATCTCCTAAAAACACTCACAAAATGGATTTACAACCTAGTGATTAGTTAATTCATACACAACTTCACAACACTGAAATCTAAAATGCATATACAATAATCTCAATGCTTTAATTGGAGAAAACCCTGACAGCAAAAAATGAGCTTTGTTATTGAGATTAAATTGACTATTATATTTAGCTTATGTGCCAAAACACACTACAAAACACTGTTACCATTTTTCTTACAACAATAGTTGTCAACAGACAAATGCATGTCCTATGTTAATGCGTGACTTGTTCTTCGGGCCTGTTTAATCAAGATCATCAGACTTCTGAATTCGATTCAGTACCTTATCCCCTTGAGATCAATGCTTGCCCAACACTTCCCAAATCATAAACTTTGAAATGAACATCGAAAAGTATTATGAACTTCTCTCAACTGTCTGAATTTGGTCTTCCATGAATTCTCTAATTCTTATATGTTGAATTTCACGAGAGAGAGAATAGAATGGAACCAATACAAACCCTAAATATGCAATAAAGTGAGAAATAACCAACACTAGGGCAACACAACACTTGAAGAGATATCACACAAGAGGAGTGCAACCCTAGAGAGAGAAAACCAAGCACAAGAGAGAGCATAATACTTGATAGGTTAGGTGCCCTTAGGCAGTTCACTTTATTAGAAGAATGAATACATCACTTGAAAGAGACATACAAATGAGAGTGGGTGTATAAATACTCAACTCAAAGGTAGGGCACTTTCCCAATAGGGTTTTGAGCCTAAGTGTACAAAGTTGGCCTTAGCTAAAACTACAAATGTAATAATGATAAAATATAAGGTTATGCGTGACCGAATGTGAAGGTTACATTATTTTCAACATCCCCTGTTACATTGAATAAGGGCTACATAGGGAAAACATTAGATAATATACCCCCTTAATGGTGAATCTCCCACAACAATACTATTCCACTAGTTGGTGAAGGTGGACCGTGGAAGAGCTTTTGTGAAGATGTTGGCACTCAAGTTTCTCGAAGGTACAAATATTACCACAAGTTGTTCTTGAGAATGGAGCTATCAAATGTACTGTGTAGCGTGACCTTTAGAGTGAGGCACCGCTCCCCACAAGGAGGGAGAGAGTGCAACTTTAGAACCATAATAAGAAACCCTAGGAGAGAGGAAGAGAGAAAGAAAAGAGGAGACAAGGCCACTAGGTTAGTTAGAGTTTTATGGTTGATTATGTGATCTATAGATGTAGGTTACTCAGGGTTCAACAACAATAGGAACTAACAACAAATTAATAAAGGAAAGAAAACTAACTAGGGTTAATTCACTTAGCATTCAACAACAATAGGAACTAACAACAAATTAGCAAAGGAAAGCAAATTAATTAGGGTTAATTCAATTATCTCCTTTGGTGAGTTAATTAATCTAATAGCTAAAGATGAAAAAGAAATGAAAATGAAGGAACTCACCTCTAAAAACATTATTGTAGGTGTGGAAGTTGCTTGGGCTTGTTATCACCCAAAATCACACTGCAAAATACTAAGTCCCTAAAATTAGTTAGCACAACTTTGGTGATATGTAGGAGTGTTGCCCATTGCCACCACCACAACAACTCCTCTCACTTTCAACTAGTTCTTTTCCAGCTTAAGGGAGGCTTCCCTAATACAAGTTATGATCTATCATTGTGTCAAGAGGTGCTCTACAACCCATTAACACATAGATGTTGTAACGTAATGTAATGTGGGAAAAGTTGGCCCATGTCGACCAAAATACTATATGTTAGCCATATATTAAAAAAATAAAAATAATACAATAAATACTATATGTCAACCATATATTCAAAAAAATAAAAACAATAATATGTGTGTGTGTGTGTAGGAACTATATGTAAGTAATTTCATACATCCAATCTTAACTTAAATCCAACCATAGAGTTGCAAATAGATCCATCTAACTAATTTGAGTGAATTGAATTGAATAGATTGGAGGATATAGGTGATTCTCTCTATCAATTCCCTCCTATGGAGACCATGTAATCATTCCTAATAACTAAATTATTGTCTAGGTTGATAAGAGACCAAGAATTTGATGGTTATGAATATAAATATAACGCCAAACTTGATTTGATGAAAGCTCCAACTCTAGCAACAAATATGAACGTATCACAACCTATGGCTACCAATGCATATTCCAAGCCCTATCACAATCCATCCCACATATTTTTAGGACAAATTGTATCAAGGTGTTCTTCAAGAGGCAGAAATGTATTTTATCTATTTGCAACATGTTCAAATTAAGGGAGCTAGGCCAACAATAAATGTCAGTAATCCAATAGTTGTAATGACTCTCCTTATATTAAAACATAGCCTCAAATTGTTGGGTACATAGCTCGAACTTCACCAAAGAAAGACACAACAATAGGTAATATAAGTAGAAGAACCTAAAGGCATATGCAATAGTGTACATGCCCAAGATAACTCCTATAAGTTATACTCAACAATAATTGTCATTGGTCCATCCATGATCACTCGCCAACGTACTAGCATCCCAATCCTCAATTTGAGCAACAATATTATCCTTCCAACATGATGCGACTAAACATGCTCCTCAATACAACTCGTACACCTTTCATTGAAGGGGAACCTGATGTTGAATAGCTTATTATGGATATTCTCATGGATTTCCATGGACCAAGCATAACTACTCTGTTAGTTTTATATTTTCCAAAATGTTACCTTGCACACATCATTGAATAGGGACTTCTATGCCAAGCACTACAACCCTCCATTTCCCTTGTATTTCACTTGTAAATTCCTTTTAGAAATGGAGCCCCTTTTATTTTTGACTTGGGAGAGCCTCCTCCAACGATGTCTTTATTTATCTCTCAAAGCACACCCTTCATTTTCCCCTTACGTGAATCTGTCTCTCTCAAAAGGAGAAAACACTTAGAAAAAATTCTTTCAAAAACAAGGTTCTTTATTTAGGCAAAGTTAACTTAAACTCCTCTTATGTACACCATAGTTCCTCACAACTCTGTCGATGAACTCTACCGAGTTAACGCTTCTCTGTAACACACCCACTAAGGGAACTAATATTTTTCGGCCTTTTTTTTCCTCCTTTTCACCGAGGAACAAAATTCCCCGAATTCCTATGGGGCCTGATGCAGACCCGACCATCCCATTTCCTTACCCATGTGATCATTGGCTATGACCACAGGCCTTATCGGAGAGGTGCTTCCGGATTTCGCGATTCGGGAAATTGCGATGCGTGTGTTCCCCTGTTCTCTTGTCTCTCGAAGTGCCGAAATCCGAAAGGGACCAAAATTTTGTCATATCTAACAATGCCTCGGATTAAAACCTAGCATCCCACCTTTCGGAGTTTTGCATACCGGGTTTTCACGGTAGAAGAGGACGAGTGGTTCATGCCTTCGGTTTTCCGGGTGCCGAAACACCGACAACCAAATCTACATGTGCTAAGCCATATCGGGATTTCACAAGTCGAGAATTCGGGACTGGCATGTACCAGGGACTTGCTTCTAGATATCTCGGGTGCCGAAATACCGAAACATCAAGACTTATCCGTGCTATTATTATTTTCGGGTTTCGCAAGTCGGGGTTTCGCGATATGCGCAGACAAAAGGTCTCGCACTTAGGTTTCCCGGGAGCCGAAACTCCTAAGCCCGTATTCATCGCTAAGCTCATTTTGGGATTTCACAAGTCGGGACTTCGCGACTGACAAGTACAAGGGAACTGACCCTTGGGTTTCCCGAGTGCCGAAACATCGAAACATCCAAACTCTAGACACACTATGTCATTTCGGGGTTTCGCAAGTCGGGATTTCGGAATATGCGTAGACAAGAGGTCTCGCACCTAGGTTTCCCGGGAGTCGAATATATCCTCTAAACTCACTTCGGGGTTTCGCAAGTCGGGATTTCGCAATGCACGATGACAATAGGTCTCGCATCTGGGTTTCCCGGGAGCCGAAACTCCGAAGTTCATATATATATACGCTAAGCTCGTTTCGGGGTTTCGCAAGTCAGGATTTCGCGACACGCGAAGACAAGGAAACTTGCCCTTGGGTATCCCGGGTGCCGAAACGCCGAAACACCAAACTCTGGCCTCGCTATACCATTTTAGGGTTTCTCACGTCGGGATTTCGTGATATGCGAGGACAAGGGGCCTCGCATCTAGGATATTCGGGAGCCGAAACTCTGAAGCTCATATATCCACTAAACTCACTTCGAGGTTTCGCAAGTCAGGATTTCGCGATGTGCGATGACAAGAGGTCTCGCATCTGAGTTTTTCGGGAGCCGAAACTCCGAAGCTCATGTATATACGCTATGCTCGTTTCGGGGTTTCGCAAATCAGGATTTCGTGATGTGCGATGACAAGAGGTTTCGCATCTGAGTTTCCAGGGAGCCAAAACTCCGAAGCGTCGATATATATATATATATATATATATATATATATATNAATGCTAAGTTCATTTCGAGGTTTCGCAAGTCGGGATTTCACAACTGGCGGATACAAGGAACTGACCCTTGGGTTTCCTGGGTGCCGAAACACCGAAACATCCAAACTCTAGACACACTATGTCATTTCGGGGTTTCGCAAGTTGGGATTTCGGGACTGGCGAGTACAAGGAAACTGACCCTTGGGTTTTCTGGTTGCCAAAACATCGAAACATCAAGACTTATCCACGCTATACCTTTTCGGGGTTTCATACTTCGGGATTTCGCGATTTATGAGCACAAGGGAATTCACCCTTGGATTTCCCAGGTGCCGAAACACTGAAAGACCAAACTTTGAGGGAACCATTCTTGCTGGTGCAAGGTCTCTAGACTTAGGCCATAAAATCCTTCAACGGATCCTTGGGTAATTATCATCAAGCTTGGGGACCTGACTGAAAGGCCTTCTTAACTTATCGAGCTATGAACTCTGTGACTGGGGCGAGGTAAGCTTAGATATTTACTTAAATAGTAGTCCTTTCAAGGAACTCACTCCGGCTCTGGAATAGTGAGGGAACTTTCCCAGATGGAGGTTCCTTCAGGGAAATCCAACCAAGACATCGCGTGAGTCAAGTAAATGGGACAGATCTTCCCAAGAACGGACTTCGAAATATGAACTTGTTCAATGTGTGTGTGTATATATATATATAAATGAACCGAATATGGTCATACAAGTATAAGCATGCATTTGCCTTTTTAGATCAAACACACCAAGCAAACACTTCTATACAGAAACCATTCATGAATGTACAACCATGAGCATGCATTTTAGGAACATTCAATTTAAATTACGGGACATAAATACTTATCAAAAAAACACCAGGTGTAATGCAACTGCTGAGAGGGGTGCTTGTTTCCACCCAACCGTAGGCTCATCGACTCCAAATGGATTTACCACTAGCCACCCCCGAGCTAGACCACGATGCTTTGAGACTCAGTCTCTTACTTCTTGCTCGTTGGAAGTCCAGGACGAAGGTTACTCTCCTTCTCCTCTGCTCATGACTCTCTGTGTTTCCCCGGAGTTCCTCTGGTTCTCCTTCCGCGATTCCTATCATGTGTGTGTGTGTGTGTCCTTGCTCCTCTCTCCCCCCTTTCCACACTTCTTTCCCCCTACGAGGTTGAGTGTGGCACAAAATTCTCTGTCTGATGGTCAGGTCTGAGAGCTTCTACGGATGGGCGGTTTGCCCCATCCCCTCATTTACTCTTGAGGAGCCTCCCCACCTACCATTCGGGCGGGTAATTCATTTCGGGGTCTGAGAGTGAGCTTAAGTTTTCCCGAGCACGTACAAACCAGTATGGTTTTGGTTCGGTGGAAGTTAACGCAGCCACTCCCTGCCCCTTCCACCACCTCTCATCAGCCATCCTGGTCTCTTTTCATCGCATCCCCCTCTCAGCAGTCATGCAACATATATTCATACATCATTTACATTCCTCGGACCTTTTATACTAAGGTCCGTTAATTCAACATTCACAATCTTTGAGTTTGCCATAGTTCTTGGCCATTATAGTTATTTTTACAGACTGGGGGAAACAGGGTGTTACATTCTCCCTCGGAACAACCTTTCATCGCTCAAGTTGTTTACAACTCCTTCAATGCATCAAACAAGTTAACGTAAACTCCTCTGGTGTCATCGAAGGAGTTCCCTCCATCTACTATGATATACTTCAATGCACTTCACGTTAAGTTCTTTGATGTACATTGAAGGACTTAACCTCATCTTTGTTGATTGTAATATGTACCTACCAACGTTTAATGCTACTTTCCGTGGCACTTATAAATGCATTACCCCCCTCTCGTTTTCACCATTTCACTAAACGTCGAGGAGAAAAGGACAATCCTCTAGCTAGAACGCACTGAGTCCTAGCCCGGGCACCCTAGACCAACCAAAACCATCTACGTGTAGTTGGAATTCTAGGTAATCCCTTAAGCCTTCCACCTATCTCTTTATTGTTTAGGGTTAGGGCTTATGTTAGGGATAAAATTGTATTCATTTTACATTTATGATTACCTATGAAACCCCAAAGTTCCCCCCCTCCTTATGATCGCTACAACAATTTACTTGTCTCCTCTAACTCTTCCATGACCTTATGCCTCCCTTCCATCAGTTATAACTTTCCTTGAACCCTCCCTAAATCCAAACCCTACGCCTCACTTTACCTCATCTCAACAAATCTAACACACTAGTGACAACTCCATTCTTCCACGATGTCAAAGCCTTCCAATCCCAACCATACTATAGGGAAAACTTATTGCTACCCACAGTCTTTCAATCGGCCCTATGTAAGCTTGGTTTCCGAAAAAAATCCACATTGTCATAACCTTACCAGAGCCCTTTCCTTTAACTCCTCCAATCACATCAGAGGAGTTCACATTAAATTCTTTGATGTGATCGGAGGAGTTACTCGGAACCTCTCTGATAATACATCGAAAAACTTCAAGCTAACCTTGGTGATGTGCATCGGAGCATTTTCCATTAACTCCTCTAATTCACATCGAAGGAGTTGGGATAAACTTCGTCGACTCCCATTTAACTCGACACACTTCTCACCAATTGCACTGATGTGTATCAAAGCACTGGTATTCAACTCCTCTGATTTGCATCAAAGGAGTTGAGATTAACTTGGTCAATAACACATCAAAGCCTTTCGAATTAAATCTCTCGATGACTTCTGGAGGCTTTCACATGAACTTTGTCGATCAATATCGAAACACTTTTTAACAACTCCTTTGATTTGCATCGGAGGAGATAATTTCAAAGCCTTCGATTTTACTTTCTGAGCATGTTTTGAGTCTTTTCCCCCTCAAACCTTCACCAGGTTGTTCACCATGTCCACGATTACTCTCTCGTCTTCATATGACAACTCTCCACCCAACATTAACACCAGTGATTCCTCAAGTATGAAATCTAAGAGGCTTAAAAAAATTCTTTCTAAATGCGTACGATAATTATAATATTTTTCTAACATTGTATCCATTTGTCACTCTACAGGTACAAACATGTCTCCCAGAAATAAAGTGGCCAACAAGATGCCTACCGTAGAAGCTTCTAGCAGTGGCAAACAAATTGAGGATGAACAAAAGGTAGCCAATCTCGTTTATGATGACACCGTGGGTTCCCTAAAAACAGAAGGAGAAACAATCAAATGGGGCGAAGTATACCAAATGTTCAAGAATAAAAACTATACCATGGACGTCGAGGATCATGATGAGTTAAGAGTCTTCAAAAACATCAGAAAATCAGGGATATTTAAAGTTGCAGCCCGAGTTGTTGTTTTTACATGCATCGACGCAATCTCTTGTATCCTGAAGCATATAGACCTGGGAAATAGACATGTCTACAACGCTAGAGGGGAGCCAATAACATCTTTCCATCCTTGGGAATTGGTGAAATATTATCATCTTTAGAAGGGAATGAAGAAGCTAGACAACAATCTTCTTGCAGAATTCAAGCACACTGTTGAAGGATTGTGCCCCAAGTGGTACAAACTGGAAAATCAGTTCAAACATAGACCTAAAGGAGGATACCCCACCACTGCCTTAATAAATTCATACCAGTACATGGTGTCCATGTTATGTTGACTCTATGGAGAACAAGATGCATCCCAATTCTCTTTGTCATATATGTCGTTAATCTAGTATTGTGTAGACGAGGGGGCATCACTCAACTGGGGTGATATATTTTCTACCAATCTAGTCGAAGCTATCACAGTCATCTCCTAAGCCCAACCATGGACCTTTCCACTTTCCACATGGTCTAGCATCTGTTGGATATTATGTGCATGGCTCATCGGTACCCCAAAATGGGATGGAAGTGGCAACATTCAGACCATCCCATCCATGTCTATTGTAAAGTGTTATGGGAGCATAAATACTGGAAAAAATACCAAAGAATATGTGAAGATTTCATGGCTCCTTTATATGAGTTCATATTTTTCTCTCCTCCACCGTGCATGACCGACAAAGCAAGCACAGTCATACAGAGAATCAAGGATTGGTTTCTCTTATAACATGACACTTACATAAGAATATATGGTGTTGTGAAATCTCCCCACCTTCTCCCATGATCTGTGCTAGATAGATTGGTTCTCCAGGAAGTAGCATACCAAACAACAATCCACGGAGTAAGAGGAGACTTGTATCGAGCCAAGAAGGCTACATGGCCACCATTACTGCTCTACATCAACAATTATTTTTTCTTAAACACCAAACAAGCACAGGAAGAAGTGAGTACCTTGCTCTCTTATCACTTCGGAGAAGAGAGATTTAGGATACATGACCCAAAAGGGGTCGTGAAGGATTATTTCTATAATATAGGACTTCAATGGGAATACATGAAAAACATCTGGGATGAAGAAGAGGTGCATCGAAATTCATGTACTTATGATGAAGTTATCTTCAACATAAGAGGCCAACCCATAGGTAGAATCACAAATGAAGAAAAGGAAAGGGAAGAAGCCAAAAGGAAAAAAATAGAGGAAACATAGGAGAGCTCATCTCCCCCTTTTGTTTTTGTACATTCAATGTCAGAAGAAGAAGAGGAAGCCCCAATAGATAAGAAAAGGAGAGACAAAGAAAAGGTCTCTAAGAAGTAGAATGATGCTTCCAAGAAGAAGCACAATCTTGAGGAGGAGAAGGACAAAGTTGAAGCAGAAGCAAAGGCAGTTGCAGAGAAGGAAGCGGAAAAGAAATTAGAAGCAGATAGAGCAACGAGGGATGAAGCTGAAAGGATGGCCAAGAAAGCAGCGGAGAAAGCAGCTAATGAAGAGAGATGAAAGAAATGTGTCGAAATAATAGACAGTGGCACTCAACCTATGGATACCGACATCCAAGAAGTGTTGACAAAAAATACTAGCACCGAGGCACCAGTTGAAAGTTCAGGACTATGAATTTGGGCCTCATTTCAATAAAGTGAAGTCCTAAACCTAAGAAGCTTCACTTATGACAACAAGACTAGAAATATCGTACAATAACAAGTGAATAAAGTACCAACAACTCAAGGGATGCCAATCTCATTCCTCACACAAGTTCCTATAACAAGGGACGCCAGAGAAAATCCCATAGCTACCTCCACCACATTCATGACCGCCAAAGAAGATAACATTAGGAGGTTGTGTCAACAATATCAAGAGAAAGAGGAAATATTCAGGGAGCTGGAAGAAAGACTCAAGCAAGTGAAAATTGATGAAAGAAGTATGTTGAGATTCAAAGCTAGTGTTGAGAAGGTTAGGAGAGAATTGGAAGAGGATATTATAGACATGTATGCTCACCTACACCTCTTCCAGCAAGCAGTTGCTACAATCATAGAGCATAAAAAACAAATACAAACAATCCAAGAGGGCATCAACAACATTGACAAATGGATTGCAGAGAAACTCGATGCACCAGTTGATCTATATCGACCATCGACATCAGAAAAGAAGATATATTTGTATGCATTAGACCATTTCCAACAAGCAGGGAAAAGAGAAGACAAGGAGGTCACTAAATCGATTGCAATATGCTCAAAGGTACACAAAACTGCACATGAATTGATTAAAAGCAACCGAATACCTAAATTAGATGAGCTTGGTAAAAATCTAGTCACAGAAGAGCTGGTAGACAAGGTGCACGATAGCACAAATTGCAGAAAAGAAGTCGTCGAAGCAGCCACCACAATTTCCATAGATCTAATAGATAAGCGTCTCCTACATCCTGTCAAGTTGCACACCATAATACAAGCATTCATGGCAACACTGTTAAATGATATGAATACCCTTGAAGATAGCATTTCCATGTGCAATGCAACACTGGAATAACTAGCCTACTGAAGGATCATATATTTATATGATCAACTAGAAGTATGGAAAACATACCTCAGGGATAAAAATCCTTGAATAAAGACAATATAGAAACCAAAAATTGCTACTACTAGTCTCTTGTTTTGTATTTTCCTTAACCAACTTCAATTTTGTCTTATTGTACACTTGTCACTAGGTGAAGGGAAACTGAATAGTTTTTGTAACAACTTATTTAAGAAGAATACAAAGAGTCATTCACAAGTTGCACAATACTGTATAAAAGAGGGAATATGCCCATTGTGTAGGGGCTCGTCAAGTGATGTATAGACCCAAGAACTAATTCAAGAACTTATACTTTGTTAATGAATATTGAGAATCCCTCAAGGCTAGTTTTCTGAAGAAGGAACACTTGTGTGTGATGTTGTCTTTGTTGTGAATTATTTCGAGTGGAGATGTATGTTGTTCACATGGACTGTAAGGATACTTGCTTTTCTATGGATTAATATTATGCATTCTATGTTATTCTGCATTTTTAAGTATTCTTTTGCATATCTTTAAGTCTTGGGATTGTTGAGTTGTTAACATATACATTGACACAATTTAGAATGCTCTAGTTATATATATATATATATATATATATGCACTTGTTTATGGTTCTTCTCTTTTATTTCAGCTACCCTTGTGGAAGTTTTATGCAGAGCTCAGTCTCATTTACAACTCATTGGTTACTATAGTATGCTCCTAGCTAGGATAGGTTAAGAAAGATTAGTAATATTTTAGTTTGTTTTCAGTACATAGTCTTCATCTACATCCTTGCATTGCATACCCATTCATCATCCATCATCATCGATAAATCATACCATAACTGACCAAAATCCCCCAAAATAACAATGGCATCCGGGCCAAATTTTGGATGGGTCTCGTAAACCAAACGGTGCATAGTCTAGTTGGGACCATGTACTGGGGAGTACCCCTTACTGTTTTCAAGTGAATCCAGACCTATCAACAATATGTAACATGTGTTACAATGTTTTTTAAATTGTTGATGTTTGTAGCATCATACATGTACTTCCACATTGGTTTTGTTTCTAACAAGTGGAAGTCATCATTAATACCTCTCAAGACTTAGTAAATTCACTTTATTAAAGTGAATACCTTTATATAATTAATTGAGTTTAATTTAAGGAAATGCCTAAGTTTTGGAATTAGTGAATTAAATTAAATCCTATACGTTGATCTCAACCATTTGTGAGATCTAATCTCAACCATTTATCACTTTGGAGATCTATGGTTTTGGATTTAGGGTAATCTAAACATTATAAAAGGCATCTAAGGTGAGAGGAGGAGACACACACATTGTGAGATAGTGATCTATCATTGATTGGGTGGATAAGGAATTTCATTCAAGTTTACAGGTGCAAGGTATGGGGAAGGGAGTAAGGGACAACAAATGAGTAGAGGCCAACAAAATCAAAGGACGGATCTTGAGGTATGATAAGTTATTTTGTTGTTTTTTTCTTTTCCTCAGAGGGGCCATTTTCCTAGGATAGGAGATCTAATTTTATCATAATAAAATCATCACGTTGATGGTTTTCCCTTTGGGTTTTTTCCAGGGGTGTTTACCCAATGATTATCTGTGTACATGTGTTTGGTTTCTTGTTTTGCTTCCACTAATTTATTTAAATTGTTAGTAATCTAGTTGTGCTTTTAATCAATAAATTTTTAGTAGTTAAGCTACGTATTTGCCAGGGTTTAATTGATGGGTGTTGGGTTAGGCTAAAAAAATAACATGGTATCAGAGTTGGGACTCTAAAGGGAATCCAAGTGCACATATGTGTAATTTATGTAGGGCATTAGCAAGATTGTTTTTTTATGTGCAGGTTGCACAGAAAAAAAAGGAGTAGTCATATAGGCTATACGAGTAGCTGTATAGCCATACAATCATGTGCATAGTTGTTGAGAGCAACCACAAGGTAGTCATAGAGTAGCCACTAGCCACAACCACAAGAAAAATGCGAATGAGTTTCCAACCACAGCCTCAGGGCAGCCACAAAGCATCCACGGGACAGTCGCCAAGCAACCGCAAAGATCTTCAGGAAGCCGTAGAGAGCACGAGCAAGACGTAGGAAATAAATAGAGGGTGTGGGCAGCCCCAAACAGACTTCGGGTAGAAACAAGAGGTTGTGAGAAACCTTGGGTAGTTTTCGGTAAAGGTATGAGTAGTGGGCAGGATGTTGGGCAATATGCAATAGGTCTGGGCAGCGGGAAATAGAGTTCGGGTAGCGAGAAATAGATCTAGGTAGCTGAAAAATTCTGGGCAACATATCTAAATTTCAATAGCTTATATTCCTCATTTAAATTTTTTATTTGGAGATGGTTGCAACTAATTTGAGGTTTGAGAACAGGTTGGTGGGTGCATTGAACTTCGTACCTTGGAAGGCGAGGGTTACATTAATTCTCATGGATAATGGATTTTGGGATTTTTCAAATACCATCGTGACCCCACCGACGGATCCAAAAGACTTGGTTTTCCATGAGTAGAAGGACGTGAAATCCAGGAGGATCATCTTAAATGTTGTGAAGGATCAATTGATTCCTCACCTATCTGAGAAGACGTCAAATAGGGATATATTTGTAGCTTTGACGAATATTTTCTAGAGAAACAATGTAAACATGAAGATGGTGTTGAAGGAAAAATTTAGAAACACCAAGATGACTAGATTAGATACAATGACCAATTATCTCACCAAGATCACTTAGGTTTGTGATCAGTTGGTAGCAGTTGGGGAGGTCATGACAGATGAAGAGATGGTGAGGATGGCCTTGAATGGTTTTATTAAGACATGGGCACCATTGGCATCGTTGCACATGAGACACTTCCCAAATTTGACAGGCTATGGGATGATTTCATCCAAGAGGAGATTCAGGAGGAATCTCTAGTAGGCCAACAGATTGGTGATTATGAGAATCTAGCTCTTTCTATTCAGACAAGGAAGAGCAAGGGGTTCAAAGACTTTCAGTGTGGAAAGTCAACCTTTAAGTGGGAAGGAGGAGTTAGCCCCTTCCAACTCTGTCAGGAAACCCAGTTGGTATGAGGTAACATTGATGGATGTTCAAGATCAAGTTGAGGATCTTAGGAGCAAATTCGGGGAGAGCATGACTTCGATGAAGTTTCCAAACTTCATGGCATTGATATGTTACATAATTGAGGAGGAAACAATCCCACAGGAGTAGTGGGATGCCTTAGTATAGGATGATATGTCTGACATTGTGCCAGGGTCGGAGGGAGAACCAGTTCCAAGTGGCTCTTCAAGAAGTACCTTCCTCACTAAGAGGGAGTGTTGATGTTTGTAACATCATACATGTTCCTCCACATTGGTTTTGTGTCTAACATTTGGAAGTTTTCATTAATACCTCTCAAGACTTATAAATTCACTTTATTAAAGTAATTATTAAAGTGAGTACTTTTTTATAATTAATTGAGTTTAATTTAAGGAAATGCCTAAGTTTTTGCATTAGTGAATTAAATTAAATCCTAGCCATTGATATCAAGTGTTGGTAAGATTTAATCTCAACCATTAATCACTTTGGAGATCTAGGGTTTTGTATTTAGGGTAAACTCAACATTATAAAATGAAGCTAAGGTGAGAGGAGGAACAAACATAGAGTGAGATCTCATTGATTGGGTGGAGAAGGACTTTCATCCAAGTGTGCAGGGTGTTGGTTGTGGAGCTTGATTATCTTCCTGATTTATAGGTCTTTTACTTTCAGCCGTGTTTATACCCCATGAAGTATTTACACCCCAGAAGTATGTACACTCTTCCACGCGGAGGAGTGCAGAGGGGGGGTACCCCCTCTGCGGGGTCCGGGGGGCCTATCCCCCCGGCCGGGGAGTCTGGGGGCAAGCGGGCCCTCGAAGAAAAAATTTCCTTGTAAAAGTATATTGTAATTTCATTGTAAATCTGGACCGTTCATTATAAGGTCGCAGATCTAACGGTAGAGATTATGTTAGGGTTTTTTGCCCTAGAAGGCAACCCTCTTTTATGAGGGAAATGTATCGCGATTATGGATTGTGGTGAATATTGTATTCTGAGAGAGGAGACTGTGAGAGAAAGAAGAGGAAGTTACAACGGGTTTTGTTGTAGGTTGTATCCCTTCATTTGCTGGATAATAATAAAGGAAGGACCTGGAAATTTCTCTGGTGGACGTAGCCCA
>ML787200.1:310450-326907 GCA_009831015.1 Picea engelmannii
GAAGCAAAAATTGCCTTGTAAAAGTATATTGTAATTTCATTGTAAATATGGACCGTTCATTATAAGGTCGCAGATCTAACGATAGAGATTATGTTAGGGTTTTTTTCCCTAGAAGGCAACCCTCTTTTATGAGGGAAATGTATCGCGGCTATGGATTGTGGTGAATATTGTATTCTGAGAGAGGAGACTGTGAGAGAAAGTAGAGGAAGTTACAGTGGGTTTTGCTGTAGGTTGTATCCCTTCATTTGCTGGATAATAATAAAGGAAGGACCTGGCAATTTCTCTGGTGGACGTAGCCCACACTGGGTGAACCACGTAAATCTGTGTATCTCTTGTATTGTGTGTCTTCTGTTTTTTGTTTAATTTTATTGCTCCACGGTCCTGTTTTTCTAACACAGGGGCATGGTACGAGGAAGGGATCACGAGACAACAAAGGAATATCAATTAGCAATATCAAAGGATAGATCTTGAGGTGTGATCAATTATTTCATTGTTTTGTACTTTCCTTAGAGGAACCATTTTCCCAGGACGGGAGCCCTGGTTTTATCATAATAAAATCATCACATTGTTGGTTTTCCCTTCGGGGTTCTTCCATGGGTATTTACCCAAAAATTATCTGTGGACATGTGTTTGGTTTCTTGTTTTTCTTACGTTGGTTTATTTAAATTGTTAGTAATCCAATTGTGCTTTAAATTAATAAATCTGTAGTAGTTAAGCAAGGCAATTTCTAGGGTTTAATTATCGAGTGATGGGTTAGGTTAAAAAGCTAACATAAATGTATTTTAAAAAAATATAATCATATTCCATGTAACATGTATATATAAAAGGAGCAATCTAAAACCTAAAAACCTATAGTGAGACCTATGTGGTTGATGTTGAAGATGTACAATGGATAAAATTGATAGTTCATTGACTTCATTGTTTGTACAATGGTTAAAATTGATTTCAATGCATTAGTTTTAGTATTTGTCAAGTGAATGATTTCTACTAAGTTGTTTTTTTCATTTCTCTTAGCATAGTGCATTAATTTCAGTGTTTGACATTTAAAAGGGACTAGATGGTAAAAATCTAAACTATGAGGTCATATAAGTCCCACTTTTCCATATTTTGCTAGAACTGGGTGTCGAAGAATCTGCAACAAAAGGTCATGTGAACTTAAAATTCCAAGTTGATCAAGTCAAGATCCAAAGGCCAAGGCAGTTTCCTGGAATCCCAAGTACATCAATTTCATAATATTGCATAGGTTTCATAGTTTGTAAAGTTGATAATTTTGGACTAAGTTGTTCACTCCATTGCTCTTACTAAAGTGCATTGATTTCAATGTTTGTACGGTGGGAATTTTATTATCATATTTTGTGTATTGATATTAGTTTTTTTACAATGGATGCAGACTACATGAAAAATATTTTCTCACTATTTTGAAATGATTGATTAGATAGAATTATAAGGAAGTCGTTATGCCTAGTATAGGAATTTAGTAGTGAGGAAACAAATGTTTGAGATCATGCTCATAGAAAAAATTGAATGCAAAGTCTCGCAGGATCTCCAAATCACAATTTCATAGAGCTATCATGAGGAAAAAGGTCACATGTTTCAAACATCTCAAATTGCAAAGGCATAGATGGTGAGAATTCAATCTAGGAGGTCATACAAGTGCCACTTTTCCATCTTTTGTTGGTATGGATGCCTACGAATCTACAACAAAAGGTCAAACGATCTCAAAATTCTAAGATGATCAATTCAAACCCCAAAGGTTGGGGTAGTCTCTTAGAATCCCAAGTACATCAATTTTATTATATTGCATAGATTTCAATGTTTATAAAGTCGATTACAGAAAAATAAATAAAGGAAAATGCTCACATGAGCTCTATATTACAAACTGATAGAACTTGAATCATGAAGAAAAAGGTCACATCATTCCAACATCTCTAATTGTAGAGGCCTAGATGGTGAGAATCTAAACTAGGAGTTCATATAACCCACTTCTCCAACTTCTACTGGACCTGGGTGCCTAAGAATCCACAACAAATGGTCACATGAACTCAAAATTCCAAGTTTATCAAGTCAAACCCCAAAGGTTGTGGTAGTCTTCCAAAATCCCAAGTACATCCCTGGGTGCTAAAGTTCTCATTGGTTAATATTTCTTCAGTTTGTATAAGTATTCTTTGTGTTGGCCACCTTCGGTTGGTTTCACAAATGGGGTCCTTTCTAAGTCTTCATGAAGTCACAAGGATAGATGTTGGATAAAGAAGCTATTAACTATATTGGAAATAAAGAGAGGTAGGGTATTACTTTTACTACAATGTATTGAGTTAAAAGTTTTAATGGTCTTCAATTTCAACCTCCTTCCCACATTCTCCCTCGTAGTAGTGTTTGGACATTCTAATTTTTCTATGCATGGGTTTTTTTATTTTTTCAGGGTTCAAGTGTTTGTCTTATGAATAAGCCTCTATTTTTTTCTTGGTATAAAAGGTCTCTACTATTTTGGGGGGGTTTCACGGCTTTAATTCCAATAGTGATTAGATGTATTTTGTGTACTCCAAAAATTGAACCTAGTCAATTTCTTTGAGTCTCCTTCTTCCTACTATACTTCCCTTGGATTTTTGTCTCATTGTGATTTCTGGTGCCTTCTTTCTTACTTTTTTTTCAATTTTTTGATGCCTAGATCCAACTTCTATATTCATTGATCACTCTCTTATTCATGCTTCTTCCTTTGTCTTTTGTTGTTCATTAGTTCATTCTCATTGTTTGTTGCTACTTGCACTATGTCCTTATATTTCTTTGGGTTTTTTATTATGACATGTGCACTTATAGTGTCTAGTAGTCTTATGATAAACCACTTAATATTTTCCTTCTCTCCTAGATCAATTCCAAGTTGTCCCGTGAATTATATTAGTACGACATCATATTAGGTTACTAATTCTCCTATTTTTTGAACATTGTTTTTGAGTTGTGCAAAGGCAGAAGGTTTCTCCAGCAGATGTCCATACACCTTCATAAGATTTTCTTCAACATATGTCCCTGTCTTTAAAATTTCATCTCTTTCATGAATTTGATGCCATCTAAGTGTTGTATTTTTTAGTGTAACTTTGAACATGTCCCATTGTTTCTTCTTAGCGACTCAATTAGTTTGTTCAAAAAATGATTTTAATCTAAAAAAGTGATTGTCACCATTTGTAAATCCATCCGAGAATGGTATTTATTTTCGATTGGGACCTATATGAATGGTTGTTTCCAATCTTTCTCTTTGTTTGGTTCTATGTTCTTCATCAGAGAGTTCTTCTTCTTCCATACGATGAGCTTCGTATTGATATTCCTCCCAATTTTCCTCATCAATTTATTCTTCATGTTAGCTATTCTCACCTCCCACAACATAGCTCTAGGTTCATGATGGCATTACTTAGCATGCCTACTTATTTCACGGTGAGAACCCTATTTATTCTTGAGTAGGCTTTCCCCTCAAAACTATCAATAGAGTTCACCTATATGATACTTAATCTTGCTTACTAGTGGTGTGATTTTCTTTGCTATGTAAAGGAATATGAATTTGCCGAGATGCCATATAAATGTTGGATACTAAATATCTAAAACTTAAATCCAACCTCTTAAGGACTTAACAATAACATTACCTCATAATAAACCATAACCTTGAACATTTTTAGAAAATCAACATTAAACATCCCAAAGTGTTAATATTATGCATTATACAATAGTTCCTAACAAATCACATCCCGTGAAAATTACATAGCATATTGATAGTAGGAAAAAAGATCAAAACTAAGGAAAAAACCCCTATCCAAATGATATTTAGGAATACTTATCTTTATTTCCCCATTACATTCTTCTATAGTTCCTTAGTTTTTCATTATATACCTAACGAAAGAGAATCTCCTAATTTTGCTATTATGGATCTATATCTTACACACACACACACACACACACACACACACACACTTATTTCATTTCTATCTTGCATCATGTATTTACATATTTGATTTCTTTCCCTAGTCATTATGATGAATGGACAAGCAACGTCCTTGTCTTGATCCATAATAAAGGGATTCTTACCCATTTTTAGGGGATTTTACCCCCAACATACGTAGTTCCTCAAGAAATTCATCCCCTACAATGTCTTAGATTAGACAAGGGAAAGATGATTCTAATGATTACTTTTTGGGTTCATGGGATGGTGAAATATGGCTCAACTCTGGTTAATTGTTGTCATATACACAATAATTGCATGTTATTTGCCTCTCCCAGTTTCACAAACTATTTCACCTATAGATTTTGAATCATCTTCCTAGTACACATATAAACCCCCCATAGAGTCATATTACTCATAGAATCCTCAAATTTACTAGTGCAAGTCATAGGTAGAGGGAAACCATGGATTCATAAGTATTCTTTCAAGTTGACCACAAGAAATGGAAGAAAGTAGAAGACTATGGTTAATGGAATGAGCAAGCAAGAAGAAGCTTGCATGCATAAAATTTGGCTTCATATATCTTTGACTTGCATGGGACAATAATTTCTCCTTCAAGTACAAGAATACTCTGGAAAGAACATGCAAGGTAATTTGGAAAAAAGGTTGCAAGATGATAATTTAATCATAAGGCAACCTTAGGATGTCTAGAATTATTTCTCTAGAACCCCTTGTATTTCCCCTCTTGTGGGTTCATAGTCTTGTTTTTTCCATTTTGCAACCTAGCTTTTGGCTTGCATTATATTAATAGACCTCATTTACATACTTACCCAACATAGCACAAAGTGCACCATGGTCATATCTATCAACACAACCACTAGGAAATGTATCAAAACATAAACATTAGAAACCACCTAACACAAGTGCATATGTCTAGCCATTCTCTCATCAAGCCTTGGCCTTGGGCTCTATTGAAATATATACAAGAAATTTACATCATAAGATATTTAAACTTAGCACTTGATGCTTGACACCTATCAATACA
This sequence comes from Picea engelmannii, assembly GCA_009831015.1. Classification (NCBI taxonomy): domain Eukaryota; kingdom Viridiplantae; phylum Streptophyta; class Pinopsida; order Pinales; family Pinaceae; genus Picea; species Picea engelmannii. Next base: position 315,418 of record ML787200.1, read on the forward strand.
ACCATATATACCTTATTTGATCACTTCTAACCAAAGGGTACACAATTTGGAATATTATACATGTAATAAAAAAATATAGTGTTTTCCTCTTGTTTTCTCTCCATTTCTCTAACTCATACTTGTCTTTTGGAGTGGTATCTTTTCCTTCAACCAACTTCAAAAGTTTCAACTCGTGAACATATTTCACATCTTAAATTTCAAGATCTCATAATTCTCACCATCAAGCTTTTTTCTTTGAAAGTGTTATACACACTCTAATAGATGTGTCGGAAAATGAAGAGCACAAACATTGATTATTAATCATATAATCTCCTATAAGCGTGAATCATTAACAACAACAAATCAAAAGAAAGAACACGAGACAAAGGCACCAAAATTTGTAGTGGTAGAACCTGTTATGTGTAGAGGAAACATCCATTATTCAATATGAATCCCTATTTTTTTTCAAAAACCTATTACAATAAGCAAGTCAAGCTCTACAATATCTCCACAATGAATTAAGTTATCCAAATTGATGATAATGATCCATCGAGTAAAGACCTCAATACCTCTTCAATATATAGTTGTCAATAGTGAGATGACCATTTCACCTAAATAATGTAGGATAAATTAAATCTCACCTAAGAAGCCCATATTAACGAATAGGAAGCCACATAATTTCTCATTTCAAATAACAAAATCCATATAAGTGGTCCCATAAATTTTAGTGACACCCCATTACATGTGCACTAATGTCCAACCAATAATTACCTTTAATGTTACATATGTCATTATAACAACACTACACACATAAACAAATGTGGCCACCAAACAACATTAACACATATTCTAACATTTACCCTTAATGTTGACTATGGGAACAAATACAATTGCATAAGAAAATAATATTAGATTAAACTAAAGATGGTTGTGGTAGTAGAGAAAATGATGAGGCTTACATCACTCCTTTGCTAGTACCACTTGTAGTAAAGTTCTATTCACTTTATCCTTTCCAAATCTCCAAGAATAGAATAAGTAATTTTAACTCCAAATTCCAGTTCTCAAAACAAGAACTATTTCCAATGTCCCATTGTGTTCAAATCTTCAAGATTAAAACAAGAATGCACTTATCCGAGTGTTATAGATCATAACAACCTAGCCTGGTTTATCTAATACCATGTTAAAATTTTAGGGAACTTGCATTTTGCATGTGTTTTTCTTTACTTTGACACACTTAGAATTGAACTCCGTGACTCAAGATATTGTAATCAACTACGATTGATCAAATCCACCTCTACGAAAAAATCTTTACGTCAAGTCCAATCACATAATAATTAACTATGTATTTATTGGACTATAGACCAATTTATTCACTATGAGAGCATTTGCTACTTTAGAATTTAACATTATGTTCCTACAATGCTTTGATACAACAACAAATGCATGTTCTTCAATAGACATGTTCCTTGGACACATATTTTTGTTTTTGAAGAACAACAATTGGCATTGATATGCAATTTGAATGAATGGTGATGCTTAAAATATCTTCATATGTAATTGAAACCAATTACACAAAACCAATTACACAAAGAGTTGCTTGCTCAAAATATTGCAAAAAACACTAATATTATTATAACAAGAAATCTACACTATACAAATGTATAAATAAAGACAACTTGACGTTGTGTATAAGACTCAAAGGCCACGATTGACTCAAACTTGTACCATACTTAAGCTCATAAATATGCATGGCTCTCAACTCAACAATGTACATGAACTTTCAACGTCACACAACTTCAAAAAACTTACAACCCTTTGTCCCATACATTTGGGTAACCAGGAAGGACGTCCACCTTCCTTCACCAACTAGTAGGAGAGAATTAGCATATTGTCAATAATTACTATTGTAATCTTCCCTTCCCAATCTAGTTGAGCACGACGTTTCCTATTAAATAATTAGCATGTTAGTTCATCAGGAAGTGAATTAATAAAAAAATGAAACAACGTTTTTCAGTCAGAAACAAAAGCAACAAGTCTCTTGTTGTTGTTGTAAACAAAAATCGCCTAGTTTGATAAAAAGGGTGTCTTTTTGTTGAAATACAATCAATGGTCACTTACTTCTTACTTCCAGTGGTTTTTCTCTTTCATTCTCTACGTATTTTTGTATTGTGTAGAATTTTATGCTTGTGTGCCAGTCTAATATGTTGTTGCATTTTCAATTTTTCATATAGAATTGTGGATCAATTGGTATTAGAGCCTGGATCCAAGCCAACTTCTGCTCAACCACAAAATTCAGAAGAGAGGTCATCCAATAAATTTTATTTTCAAAGCCAAACATCCTTCTCAGGACTTCAAGTACGCCCTCCTCAGGGCTTCCAACACGTTCATTTTTCACCATTCTCCACACGCCCTCTTCAGGGTATCGAGTGCCTTCTCAGTGCGCTCATGAGTTTAGTGATTCTCAACACAATATCCAGTGACAGATCGACATCCATGGTGAATAAAAAAGTATGCCGCCGCGAAGAGAGCTATCTACAGAGGATTCTGCATCCACTACCAAAAATCCAATTCATGATTTACCGATGGCTCTACAGGAGCTACTCTGTTTGCAACAACGCAGAGCTCCAACACCCATGCAACTCGATACACGCTTCCAATTGCTAAAGTTTGCGGGCCAAATGAATGGTGATAATGTCGACTCTTGGCTTCACAGTATTTCCACATACTTTCGTACATGTCCAAAGATGACATAAGACATGAAGCTTTAGATCGTCGGTCTGCAACTCAAGGGAATTGTGCAGACATGGTGGGACACTTAGCTAGAGAATTATTCATGGGTCATGGACAGAGGTGAACCGGTCGATACAAAGACACTACACATTATGATGTGGGATGGATTCTTCCAGGCTCTTAGAGAGCGCTTCTACCCATCAGGCTATCACTAGAACCTCCTCACGAGAACCTCCTCGCGGGATGGATTCTTCCAGGCTCTCAGACAACTTATCAATCAGTTAGTCCACGAACACATCGACATCTTTTGCAAATTGCGCATCCAACTACACTTCGTTGACCCATAAGAGGTATTAGTTATCAAATTCAATTATGGTTTATTAATGCATCTCTGTCATGAAATTGATTTGTTTAAGATTTATTCCTTGAACAAGGACTTTCTTCGGGCCTTGGTTGTTGAGCCTAAAGTGTCTCCTTGAATCTTCTCACCCCAACCCGGATATGACCCTTCTACTACTGACCCTTCTCAGGTTACCCTACCACCACCTCCACACCTCGAACAATTCCCTGGTATACCTTCCACAAGACCAACTCGCATGCTTCTATCGACTGTTGGACACTTCAGAACCTTCGCCCCAACAAAACTCTTTTTGCAGAAGATGCTCAGTATGACTCCCTTGAACCTTCGGAAGTCGTTTCTCTCGAAAATCCTATAGAAGTTGACCCATCTCTAATTCTGATGACTACCAATGAACACAACACCTCTTTTGTGACCCTATTTACCCACAATTGTCAAATTAAGCACGAATTGACTACTCTCATCCTAGACAATGGAAGCCAAAAGAACCTCATCGCCCAAGACTTGGTCCAACACCTACAAATCCCGAATACCCCACACCCCGAACCATATCAGCTCGGATGGATACAAAAGGAAGGCCCACGCTTCATTGTCTCTCGGTGTTGCGTGGTGACCTTCACTATTGACCCTTTCTGAGATACTGCGGTGTGTGATGTTTCTCCTTTAGATTGTGTTGACCTGTTACTTGGACTCCCCTACCACCATGCCCAGAACATTGTTTATCATGCCAAACTTCATAAATACCACATGCAACATGAGGGATGCACCTATGTACTTACCTCATCTACTTCTCACTCCACACAACCTCTGACCGGACAAGTGACCATTAAGCAAGTAACTATGAACAAATATGTTTCCTTGTGTTTGGCTCACCCCATTAAACCAAACCATATGACCAACCCAACACCTCAGGACATGGCTCCCCTGCTCCTAGAAGTTGTCAATGCCTTCCTTCAACCCATGAGACTGCCCTCGTCTTGCTCTATTGAGCACACCATTGATCTCCTCCCGGAAGCCTCTTTTCCCAATATCCCTTCATACTGTCTCGCTCCCCAAGAGGCTGATGTGATAACACGCCAACCTGACCAACTTTTGAATTCTGGCCCTACTCCATCTTCATCTTTGCCTTGTTTGTCTCCAACATTTCTTATGGCAAAGCAGGTTTCTGTTCCAGTAGTCTTCGCTAGCATGCTATGTACTCCAACACAAGTGCCAACATATTGTAACACTTTACAAATTATTGAGAAAGCTTCAGGAAAATGAAATTCTTATAAATACAGTATAGCGAGGCTAAATCAAACAAGAGGTATTGGACATACCCGTTGTTCTTCAAGGGAGCTTGTATTTAAAGGAAGTGTTGAGGAAAATTATGAAGCTCTAGCTAATCAATGTTGAGCATATGAGTATATGGTCAAGATGCCCCTCACTCTCGCTCTTGCAGGGTCTGCACATCAACAACAAGAACACAACTTAGCTCAACGTTCTACCCACACTTTCACTCAGTGTCATATTCAGGTAGTCGTTGCATTACCAGCTACACCAGAACGTGCAAAACAAAGGCCTCATAAAATTCACACGACATTGTTCTTTCACCCGGAAGGTCGTGTGTGGCTCTTACGAGACAAGCACCGATTTAGAGGAAAATATCATCAACTACGCCCACTCAAATATGATCCCGACATAGTTCAAGAAAGCATTGGAGAGAATGCAGTGCAAGTTTTCTCATTTGTTGGCAGAAGAGGGGATGCTTCCGAATCTAAACAAGGAAGAATTGGGCCACCAGGAAGGACGCCCACCTTCCTTCGCCAACCAGTAGGAGAGAATTAACATATTGTTAGTAATTACTATTGTAATCTACCCTTGCCAATCCAGTTGAGCATGACGTTTCCTAATAAATAATTAACATGTTAGTTCATCAGGCAATTAATTAATAAAAAGTGAAACAATGCTTTTCAATCTTAAACAATGTCTTTCAGTCAAAAACAAAAGCAACAAGTCTCTTGTTGTTGTTGTAAACAAAAATCACCCGGTGTGATAAAAAGGGTTTCTTCTTGCTGAAATACATTGCGGATCAACATTTCATCAGCAAATGTTTTAGGTTTTTGTCCATTTCATGCAACATCTCTAGAATTCGTCACAAATTTTTGTAACTTAAAATCCATTTTTGAATACATAAATCAATCCAAACGCCTTGAAAAATCCATAAAACACATGAATTATGCAAATTTAACAACTAGAATTGCGGATCAACATTTGTCACTCTAATATGTTGTTGCATTTTCAATTTTGCATATAGAATTGGGGATCAACGTTTCATTTCATGAAACATCTCTAAAATCCTAGGATATAATTATGGATAAAATCACAGTTTTTTGTAACTTACAATCCATTTTTGAATACATAAATGAATTCACACACCTTGAAAAATCCATAAAAACACATGAATTATACAGATTTAACAATTAAAATCTACAATTCAAACAATTTCTCAAATTTCAAACAAAAATAATCTACAAATATGACTAAAATTGAATAAAAAAAAAAATAGAACGTTTAGAATGCATCCATTGATTTGACAAATCAATAGATCACATATCACTTTCAAAGAGCTGGTCACATATCACTTTCAGAGAACTCGATGCAAGACTACGATCCTTCCAAATTCTAATCTTGACCATCCTTCATTGGTAATCTTACCTTGACCATTGTTAAAAAAATCCGTAATAATAAGAAAGAATGATTACTTATTTGTTCATAGTCCATGTCACAGGGCAAACTTTAAACATGTGACAAACTTGGCGCTTATTCAAAGGTAAAGTCCTGTTGTGTCGTTGGATTGGTTCATTTGACAGTGAAACGAAGCTTATCTTTATAAGTGCAACGTTTGCTTAAGATTCGCCATGGCCAGAGTGACCATAATTGGTTGTGCGTATTGACTTGTCCAATCTGATCTCTGGTAACTCTTTCATGGCCGCCCTTCCAGATTATTCATTCATTGATACAGGTCACTATACCCACCGACCACGGATCTGGATCTGCGGGCTCCATGCCAGCCCATTTGTTCCAGAGTCAAGTCAATGAGTTAACATATGTGCGCACGTTTGATACTTTTATCAAATGCTTTCTTGCCTTCAACGAAGGCGGGCTTCTGGAACGAGCGAAAACGACGAATGGCAAATCGGGTGATGATATCGATTTAACTCTTCTTTGATCCACTGCATAACTTTATACGATAGCTGCCAAAACCCATCAATAACTTTGTCATATAGCGGCCCAATTTTCCGTCTTAAGTGGGCGAATTCGGTAGTAATATTTCCTCCCGAGTTATTTTTTGGCAGTTTTTTTGGCTGTTCCATTTTAAATTTTTGGTCAATTCAAAACTTCAATCAATTTTCTGAGTATTTGGGTTAGTTTAAAATGACCCAAAACGCCTGAGGTAAAGTTCTGAAATGCATGGAACTTTGATCTATGTAAAACTCAAAACTTAAATTACTCTTGAAAATCTGATCAGATTCAAGTCTATTTTTTTACCTAAAAAAAAATATGTTTGCTCCCAAGTTAACCTACTCTATTCTCTGTCTAAAAAAATCCAAAACAATATATCGATGGCACTGTAGCTGGTCCTGTAGCTGCCAAAACCCATCAATAACTTCATCCTGTAACTGCCCAATTTTCTGTGTAAGAAAATCCAGAAATATACTTGTTGACCAGCAAACGATGGTCAATTCATACAAGTGGAGCACTCTTTCTGCAAATATCAATTTTCTGTCTAAGAAAATCCAGAAATATACTTGTTGACCCGCAAACGATGGGTCAATTCATACAAGTGGAGCACTCTTTCTGCAAATATATTCATCTCACTGTGCTGAACAACGGGCCTCCACAGACTACTCAGAGAGAATTTGTTAAGAGAGAATGAGAAAATGGCTGCCACTCCATGGAAAGGAAAATGCATATGGCTTTGTGTTATTGCTTATATTGTCATTGAGAATGGGAATACTATTGCATGTCATTGAGAATTGGAATACTAGTGGGGCACTGAGCCAGATACTAACTCTCTTGTATGCCTGGATTTAATAAACATTTAGATAACTGGAACAATTTTAACTAAGATTTAATAAACATTTATAGAACTGGAACAATTCCAACCCTGTCAGAACAATATTCCTACTCAAATAATAATTGTTGAGATTGCACATTGTGAACACAATATTGTTACCCAAATAATAATTGTTGAGATTGCACAGTGTGAACATAATATTGGGCAATTTTTCTCTGTTTTGGACCTATATATACCATCAAAATTTCTCAAATTATAATAAATCCAAAAATAAAACAATTAAACAATTCTAAATTTATAATATATATTTTTGAACACTCACTTTTCATATGCTACAATACATTTAACTTATCCCTAGTGGGCCATTCTAAATTTCTTAATTGCACTCATAAAATGCTTATATAGACCACTTGTTAATTGTATACATAATAATAATAAATGTAAAATATAATAAAATAATAGTCTTAATTCTTACTATATGTTTTTCACATTAATATGATTATTGTATTTACATGATTGGATAAACCCACACCTTAACCAATTGAGCTAGTGAGAATTAACTCGAACTTTTAAACTTTGAAATGAGCATCCATTATCTCTAATAAACAAATCAAAATTTCTTAATTGCTCGAGCATAAAATACTTATACATACCACTTATTAATTATATACATAACAATAATAAATGTAAAATACACATAAAATACCACAATATTCTTAATTCTTACCAATGCTTACCATATGTTATTCACATTACCATGATTATAACATTATAATTTTATTTAAATTAATTGACATAAAGGTTGCTATCATTTTTCTCACAACAATAATTATGAGGGTACATAGGCATAATTATGAGAGTACAAAGGCATGTTCCACATTAATGCATGACTTGCCATTATGTACTAGTGTCTTTATGCTCATCAATGTTACAAGTTTATTTCACTACACTAGTTCTTTTACATCAATAACCTTTTCGAACTTCTGAACTTTGAAATAAACATTCAAAAGTATTTTGAACTATTATCAACTATTTAGATTTGCTTCTCCATGATTTCTCTAATTTTTAGAATGGTTAGGAGTCCATTACATTGACAACCTCATTTCCCTAATTTTTTTCTTGGTAATTGCTAAATTTATAGATGTTGTCATGTGGCATTGGCTCTTCATCTCTCAACAATTATGTTTGTTGTCGACCTTCCAAGTTGTGGTATTGCCAATTATTGATCACTAAAATCCTTTGTTAGTTCATTTTAAAATTGAATTTTGATTAGTATGTGTTGACTTAGGTTAATGGATGCTTGTGAACAACTCACTAAAGTCCTATCGAATTTGGTCAATGTATACAATTGACTTCAGTCCCATCAACTTGTGTTTCCATCAAATTTCAATTGAGTGGCTTTTGTTCCTTCACTATTAATTTGGATCCTAGGTCACTTTTCAAGGACATTTTTAATGGCATCTCTTTTTTCAGTTTCTCAACGGTCTTTGATTCCATCAGATTTAAACCCAATCTTGTATATATTATACCCCCTACCTATAAGTCAATTACAATTAGGAATAACCATTTTATTGGATCATCATCAAGCATTGATAACTCAAATAGTTTCAACTTCTCTACATTGATAACAAAGTACATGCTCATGTAGATAAGTAGGTCAAGCTTAAAAGCATTGTCTCCCATCTTCTATATAATCTTGAAAGGACTATGATTCCATCATATTTAAACCCAATCTTTTATATATTATACCCCCTACCTATTGGTCTAACACCAAGTCAATTACAACTAGGAATAATCATTTTATTGGATCATCATCAAGAATTGATAACTCAAAGAGTTTCAACTTCTCTACATTGATAACAAAGTACATGCTCATGTAGATAAGTAGGTCAAGCTTAAAATAATTGTCTCCCATATTCTATATAATCTTGAAAGGCCCTTATAATATTAACTTATTTATTTTACCTCCACCTTTCAATCTTTCCTTGTCAAGGTACAACCATACCATGTCATTGATTTTGAATTGATAACTTTTCTTGAGTTAATAATGACACTCTTTATAATCCTTCTAATCTCCACATACTTGTTCTAAGACTTTCCTATGGATTTGTTGAATTGTTTCTATGAGTTGAACAACCTTGTATTGTTCGTAAGTTAAATGTAATGATCTTTGATAGACCAATTTACAATGGCTAAAAATAATGACATATCAAATTTAATTTGATGAAGAAACCCTAGGCATAGTACCTCAAGTGGACATTGATCTGTCAAGTTATGAATGACTCAATTGTAACAATGGTAAATATATGGAAAACTTTCATCCCATTTCTTTGGGTTTTTTTTTGTACCCTCATAGTAGATATACTAGGGTCTAGAATTTATTTCATGGCTTTTGTTTCTCCATCCAAATGAGGATGAAATGTAATGCTCCATCTCATCTTTTATACATTATTTTCACAACTAGGATGTTTGTAACCAGATTGAAAGCCTCGTAAGTCTATTAGATAGGATTAAAGTTGGTATCCCAAAATGTACCCAAACATTTTTAAAAAACAAACGTGTTGTTTCTTGTCCTTCATAGTCCTTTTACATGGCACAAATATAGCCATCTTGTTGAACTAGTTGAATACCAACAATATCTAATCATGTTCATGTCATAGTTTGGAAACCCTCCAAGGAAGTCCATCAACATGCTTTCTCAATCTCGACTTGAGATTGTTAATATGGTATAAAATCCCAATTTTTTATTTGCAAACTCATTGGTGCAAGATCTTTCACAACCTCCCACAAATCATGCTATGTCAGATTACATCTTCATCTAATACACATAATGTTGTATATTTAGCACATTCTTACAAACTCCAAAGTGTTATTATACCTTGGAAGTATGTTCTTCTCTCATGAACTACACTCTTGGAAGTATGTTCTTCTCTCATGAACTACACTCTTGGAAGTATGTTCTTCTCTCATGAACTACACTCTTGGAAGCATGTTCTTCTCTCATGAACTACACTCTTGTCTCTCCTAATAGAATAAACAACTTGTCATGACAATACATGATCACATTCTTTATGTGGTACTTAGGATTTAACCAACCTTACTTCAATGATGCATGTATTATATTATAATCACCATATTCATAGTATTGCTCATCCATTATATTAATAGGAAAATTACATTTATATCACACTATCACTTCTAGTGCATTAATCATATGAGTTGTTGATAATCATATCAACTAACTTATTTTTTGCTCCTTTTGTCTACTTGATGTCTGAATTGAATTGTGAGGGCATGCCATCCATTTGACATGTTAGTATTGTTATTATTTTGACTAGGTTTACAAAACTGAAGAAGTTTATAATGAGTATGAGTGGTTTTCTCCTTAACCCAAAGGTAGTGTCTTCAACATTTCACTTCTTGATGCAGAGAATAAATCTATTTTCCATTAGTTGGATAGTTCAAGGTTGTGCTAGAGAATGAAAAAGAAAATATATATAAAATTGTTTTTCATTGTTGCATCAAAATTAATCCAAGCGCATATGCATCTACTTCAATATTGAATGTTTTAATAAAGTCGAGAAACACTAACATAAGAGTTGAACATATATTATGCTTAAATACATTGAAGGACTTTTCATGTGCCTCGTTTCATTGCAACCTCATTTTCCTTTGTTTAAGGAATGTAAAGTTTTCTTATATGCAAGTGCTCAATAATTTATCTTCTCAAATACTAGACAAATCCCACAAAATTGTACACTTTGGTGACAATGGTTCATTTTGGCCAATTCACAATATTCTATAATGTGGTTGGAACAATCCTTAGCTCACTTTCATTGACTACAAAACCTAAATACATCAGCTCCTATTTGAAAAAATTACATTTCTTCATGTTCATCTGTGACTAATTTTGCCTTGGAATCTCTAGCAATTGCCCTGAATGTTGAAGGACTTTATTCCAAGTTGTTGAGCACTAGAATGTTGTCTAGGTAAATAATGGAAAAATGATCAAGAAATGGTCTAAGGACCACATTCATTAACCTCATAAAATTTGATGGGGTTTTGCACAATTAAAACAACATTACCAACCATCTTAAAGAGCCCTTCGTTAGATTTGAAAGTAAGGTTCCAAGTGTCTTGTTTTTTTTATTCTTACTTGAATATAACTAGGCTTACTTGAGGTCTAGTTTAAAAAAATATCTACGTATAGTTGAAACAAAAAATCATTGATCTTTGATATAGGATATTTGTTCAAGTCACAATTATCCATGGGGGATTCACCTTGTTGACCAATATTTTATCACATTCATTCATAAAGGGGGTTTTAAAATTGTGAAAACTAGATTCAATATATTGCCAGTAT